>JAQZBX010021631.1:0-32139 GCA_029593785.1 Cabassous unicinctus
CATCACCTGCCTCTTTTTAGTTTTCTCTTAATTTTATTTTTCTCCTTCCTCTTTCAGTTCTCTCTTCCCAAACGCTCTGGAATACCTGTTATACACAATTATAAACTAGCTACTGCTAATTAGTTCCACATTTTGAAAATTCAGGAAGATGTCCTAGCAGAGGTTTTTAAAAACTCTTTACTTAAACACTTGCTGTAAATCTGACCCTGAACTAAATGCTTTACTTACCTCACCATAGTTAATCCTCACAGTAGCTCCATGAGGCGGAATGGCTCCCATGTCACGAAAACTTAGAGGAGTTCGGTATTTGCCCCAAAGCCACACAACTCAGATATGTCATTAGCCATAAGCCTTGGATCCCAAAGTTCTCTATTCCTTTTCCGTACCGCCTGCCAAGCTTTGGAAATTGTCCCTCACGTTTCATTGACATTAACCTCACAACTTCACCCTTTCCTTTATGAGCTTTCTCTCTCTCGCTGCTTCTGAACGGCTCATTCTCCAGCCCCATTTTATTAACTGAGGGCAGGTCAGGAGAGGTTCCTTGATGGCTTCATAAGCAAGGAGAGGAATTTTCCTCAGAATAGAATGCAGGCTATCAGAGTACTTGCTCTGCCATTCAGATAACACAATAGCTTCTATGAAAAAAAAATTAAAATACCTGGATAGGGTTCCATTTCAAGATGGATAGGCAGACTGGGTACAGTTCTGTCTTTCCTGCCTCCAGAGACCCCAGAACAATGGCATAAAAGGAATGTTTATAAGAGTAAAAGGACCAAGAAGGGAATCTTAGTGACCACAAAATGTCACAGGAGTTCTAGGAGATGGAAGCCAGTGGACAGTTAAAACCCCAAAGATAAGGCACTTCCCAGAATATGTAGGAGAGGCTTGGAGGGAAGGAGCAACCCGTATGCTGGCTCCAGGGAGTGGCTGCCCAAGGGAACAAAGAATATCTGTGGAGGGTGTCTTGAGAATAACTCTGCCTGTCCGCTGACCACCCTCTTCTGCTGCTGCCCATACGTAGCCCAGCATTTTGCTTATAGGTGAAATGACAGGAATTCTCTCTTTAGAAAGTAGAAAAATTGCCTGCGGATAATTGAGGAAAATGTCAGAATGGGAGCACTGATCCATCTCGATTCCGACTTTCGGCCCAGATTATCACCTCCTTACCACAGAGTGGAGCTGGTTAACCATCAAGTCCTGCCCGTATTCACAGAAATCAGCATCTGCGTGCCACAGAACAACGTATTATGAAAATATGAACGAGTCCATGGAAATGAAGCATACAATTGCTGAAATTTAATTGAAGAATTAATTTAATTCAAGAATATAGAACCACAAAAGGCTACAGCATTTGTTTAGTTTTCCATATCCATTAACCATAGCTAGAACAGCTTTGGATATTTAGAATACTTAACTAATTAAAATGATTTTCCGATTCAGAAGCAGCTTGTTTCCTAATGACAACTGAAGATTCCAGCCTTAAGAGGTGCTGTCAATAAGCAGCTTGTTGGCTAAAAAGTCCAGCACCTCACCTGGAGTCCAAGCAATGATTTGAGGGAAACTCTTGAGTCATATTTCTGCTGGACTCCAGTTTGCAGTTAAAGGAACTCAAATCTTGGAGGACAATTCAAAATAATTTTCAAGGCAATTCCAGTCTAGCTCTTCAAATTAGAATACAATTCAGCCTTTCTACTGTCTCCAAATAAAGTTTTTTTCATCTTAAAAAAAAATATATATATATAGAACCACAAATTGGAAAACTTGAAAAAAAAAGAAAAAACATTAGAGAGTAGGAGATGCCCGAAATCTGTCCAACAGGAACTTTAGAAAGCAGAGAAAAAAAAATTTTTTTAATAATAAGCCATAAAAATTATTTTCAAAATACATAATAAAAATTAAATCCAAATTTAAATAAATTAAGTTTTAAAAAATTTTAATGAAAACAAGCAGAAGTTGTCCAGGCATCAGATCCAAAAGGTCAACTGAGTACTGCACAAATGAGTGGAAATAAACCACTTATAGAAATGCCACCTTGAAATTGCAGAACACTAAGGGTAAGTAGAAGAATCTACAAATCTTAAAGAAAATGCAACATATCATCCACAAAGGATCACAATCTGGTTGGCATCAGCAATATTCAATTCTAGAAAACAAGACTGCTGTGCCTTCCAAGTTCCAAAGGAAACAGACTGACTCTAGGGCTCAATATGCAGCTAAATTATCAATCCAAAGTGAGTTCAGAAACTATGCAACATCATAGATGAATTTCAAAAATGTTGAAAAAAAAATGGCAGAAACACATCCTATACGCCTCCACTGATAGAAATTGCTGGGGCAGGAAAACAAGTCTAAGGTGATAGATGTCAGAATTTTACTTCCTTGGGAGGTTGGGGCACTGACTGGGTGAGGGCATAGAAGAGCCTTCTAGAGTGAAGATTATGTTGCCCCAGGTGGTGGTTACAGGCTCACAGACACATAGAAATTCATCAAGCTCTATGCTTAAGATTTGTGCACTTTACTGTATGTGAGTTCTTCTGCAATTTTTTAAAAGGTGTGAAAGCAGACCAATAGGCTGTCCCTTTCTTTTCTGACTCTGACCGGGCTGTGATCATTAGTAAATTCACAATCAGTGGGTGGACCACTCCTACCCACAGATTTCACTTGAGCAATCTCACCATTGCCGGCTTTTATCTACACTCTGTGAACAACCACCCAAGCCCAGCCACTACACATTATCTTTTGTACCCAGCCAATTGCCAAGATTTGAAACATTGAAATTACTCTCCTGAATACATGCTTTTATTAAAACATGCCTACTTCACTTGATTCTGGTGCAGTCTGAACCCCAGAAACTTTTGGGGAAGGGTTGCTGAAAAATATCTCCAACAGGTTCTGGTATGTTGTTTGATTTAAATGATGTATGACCTGTATGCCATAGATTTTGATAGTCTGTGTGACAAAATGAGGTTTCACTACTGTTGAAGGACTAAATTATGATGGTTTTACCCTACTAGCTTGATTGCGAAGCTTTTGCTTCTCTTGCAAAGGATCCCTCAAAGATCTTTTGTTATCTAGAGAGATCTAGAAGTCACCAGAATGCTGTCACATGCTAACAAATATTTGACTTTCTTATTCTTTCTTTTCTATTAGCAAGCTGCAAGCTGGAAAGAACAGCCTTCCTTGACTCTGTACTTAGCTTTATCATCTGGTCCTCAAGCAACAGTGCTTTTGTCTAGACCATGTTTCTCCACCTGTATCTAGCACCAGAACCCCACAGGGGAATCCTTAAAACAGATTGCTATGTCATTTTTTGCTATTTTGAACAATTAAAGATTTTTTAAATAAATAAATAAATAAAACAGATTGCTGGCTGCCACCCACTGTGGGTTTCTGATTCTGTAGATTTGGAGTTGGGGACAGGTGGAGTCTGAGAATTCACGTTTCTAACAAGTTCCTGGATGATCTGCTTTTCCTGGGACCACACTTTGAGAACCACTGGGCACACAACTCATGAGGAAAATCATACCCTGTGGTGTGCTGGAACCACCTGATACTGGCCCACAGGAGCTGATGGTTAAATTTGGTGAGCTGGTTGTTAAATATAGCCATTATTAAAAATGAATATATAAACTTAAAAACAAAGGTAATAAACACTCAAAACTCATCACTTCCTAAATATTTTACTACATTTTACCATTATCTATGTTCTTTATGTCTGGATGGTAGAAATACTGTATAAATAATAACTACTGCACATCTCTTCCCAACTACACATTTAGTGATGTCATATTGGTAACTTGAAATCAGCCGTGGTAGAGGCATTTACAAGATGGAAATTGACAAACTCTACAAATGAGGGCTTGATTTATTGTTCAGTTGACTATTTAGACTTAAGAAAATGGTAGCGAAAATGCAAATTAAACTTAAGAGTGTGTTGCGTTTGCGGCATTTACTTTGTGAGTAGTACATTGAAGAAATATACTTCCATGGGGAAATATTCCTTTCATTCAAAACAATTATCCAATTCAGCAAAGAGCCACTCTTGTCATTGACAAAGCCAGTGAAGTTCTGAAATATGGCATTGTTGTTTCACTTTCATCTTATTTGTTATCATAAACAAAAACCTCAACCAACATTTATATTGGGTGATATCCCACACTGATGAAGGATGTTGGTGTGGGATGTTGTGGGAGGTGTGGGAGGTGGGGAACATGGGAATCCCTGTAATTTCTGAGTAATAATTAGGTAATCTAAGCACCTTTAAAAATATATATATATAAAATAACATTTATGTAAGAAAATGCACATATATGCATGTGTATTTATATATCATTTTACAAATATAAAAAAAATCTATTTGTTGATCTATGCTCACTCCTCAATGAGCTGAGTGACTTCTTTGTTGAATTGGAAAGTAATAATTTAGTCATACTCCAATTTTGTCAAAATATGGTTGAACTTCAACCATAGGTTGGCTACAGAAACAAAAGTTCAGCAAAAAATCATTGTGAGACTCAATTGGCTATATATATCAGAAATATGGACCACAAAGAGTGTTAAACGTTGTATGACTATTTGCAAATTTTGTACTCATCCTTTAAATCAATGAAATTTGTAATAATCTTATATATTTCCATATACAAACATATTTTTGGCAAGTCAGTCTTTGATGTTTACCAGCAACTACTAATGGCAAGCAGCACTATTTTAAACCTATCTAGCTAATGAGAAGAGAACTGAAGTGAATGCAAGACATACATGGTAGTCTTCTGCCAAATAAAGGGCAAATGAGGTCATGAAGTGCTGTCTAGTTGAAGGTCCTATGGCAGCTTGACAAAGAAAACTGGAAGGGAAACTGAGGCAACTGTATCAGTCAAGGTTCTCCAGAGAAACAGAACCAACAGGATATATATATATCAAGAGATTTAAGGAATTGCCTCAGGTGATTGGGAGGACTGGCAAATCTGAGACTCACAGGGCAGTTCAGCAGGTTGGTAATCTCAGTAAGAGCTGATACTGCACTCTTGAGTCCAAAATCCATAAGCGGGGCTAACAGACTAGAAATTCCCAGGAAAGCTGCTATTGTAGACTTGAGACAGAATGTCACCTTTTTTTTTTTTTTTTTTTTTAAACCCTCAGTTCTTTCCTCCTAAGCCACCAATGAATTGGATGAGGCCCAAGCACATTATCTGGGGGTAATCTCCTTTGTTTAAAGTCACCTGGTTGTAGATGCTAATCACATCTACAAGATAACTCCACAGCAACATCTAGGCCCCTGTTTGACCAAACAACTGGCCACCACAACCTTGCCAAGTTGCCATGAAATGAAGCATCATTGGTGTGTATCATACCCAGATTCCAAGACCTGGTCAAAGCAGTTGAACCCTGATTGTTGAAATAGGTGATTTATTTAGCACAATATCAATTGAGTAACGTTGTTAATTTGAATTTTAATCGGCTTCATAGTTTCTCGTAAACTAAATTTGTTTTGTTGATAGTCATATAAAACAAACTAGTTTTATATAGCTGTATAAAAATAAGGAATTTATACCTAGTTCTGTGCTTAGTACATTACTTAAGTAATATTGTCATAAAAAATCATCTAAAACTAAGCTGGGGATTAGAGTGTCATATATAGCTTAACTTTAAGAGTAAAGAGGTACCTGGTTTTTTTTTAAGATGCTCAATGTTTCCTATTATTATTTTTAAATGCAGTAATTTCCACATGGCCTCTATAATTAAAGTTGTTATAGACCCCACAGTAACTGCAAATCACTGGCAGACACCAAGTAATTCAGATGCAACCAGAAACTGTTTTGAAACTCCAGTAATTCCAGTACCAATTTCCAAGTTCTAGAATTATAAGAGGAAAATAAAGTCAAATGCTATTTTGCTGGTTCACAATTTCACTGTTTATTCAGTGGTCCCGTCCTCCACCACGGACTGCAAGCTCTCAAATGGATCAAGTTATTTCCTCCTCAATAAGACGGCAAGACACAAACTTTTCTATTTGCATTAATTTATGGGAGAAGAATCACAAAGCTAATTCCCTGATCTGCACAACTCTGAATTTTTAATCTGGAAGAGACTTTAGATTTCACCTTGGCCCACATCTTAATTTTACAGGAGAGAAAACTAAAATGGAGAGAGATTGAGATTTGCCAAGAGCTGGCCGGGATGCCTGGCAGGTTGGAGTGAGGGTGGCCCAGCACCTCTACCTTCCCCATTGTGCCTGTGCCAGGGCTCGGTCCCAGTAACACAATTTCCCCTTCTCCACAAATACCAGCCAGCAGATTGGGTCTAATTTCGACCCTGAGACCTTGATCAATCACTGAAACCCCTTATGACAATTTCTGCATCTCTGAAGAGGAAGCTAACACTTATTAGTTCCCAGTAGTAGAAGTAACAACTATTTATCAAAGGCTCAGTATGAGTCAGGCACTCTTCTAAGTATTTCATATGCATTAACTCCTTTCTCCTCTCAATAACCCTAGGAGGTGGGGAGTATTTTGAGCTCCAGTTTCTCAGATGAGGAATGGGAGGCACAAGGAGGTTAAGTTGACCATGGTCACAGCTCTTCAGGGATCAAGCTGACCCTGGAGCCCAAGCAATCCCTCTCCAATGTCCACGCCCTCACCCACCACCCTCCACAGACCCAAGTTCACACAGGGCACTGCTGTAGGTGTTTTGGAGAATATAACTATCAACCCTTGCAATAACCCTATGAAGGTGTTCCTCTTTTGCAGGAAAGGAAAATGAGGTACAAAGAAATATTACCTTTTCTGAGGTCATGAAGATTGTTCGCATTGCAGATGAATTTCCCTTGACTCGAAGTCTGAAATTTTTCTATTGCATCCCTTGTCCCCTCCTCTTTTAAATGCAATTCTGCCAGCTTGGTCAATCTCAAATTACTGTCACCCGAATGCACCATTAGACCTGGAAATGCCATTCATGATTTAAAGGACTTGGACAAACATAAGATTTCTATTTGCTCAGAGTGGTGTGGTCAGCAAAGCAGGGAAAACATAGACAAGAGGGAATTTCATCGTCTGTAGGGAGTTTGGAGACCTTTGGAGCTGCTCTGGACACTCACTTCCAGCCAGAACTCCTCCCTCCACATTCCCAAGAGCAGACCACCCTCAGGTTTTTTAGTTTTGTTTTTTTCAAAGATTTATTTATTTATTCCCCACCACCCTTCATTGTTTTGAGCTCATTGCCTGCTCTCTGTGTCTACTTGTCTTCTCTTTAGGCAGCACCGGGAACCAATCCTGGAACCTTCCGGAGTGGAGAGAGGCGCTCAATCTCTTGCGCCACCTCAGCTCCCTGGTCTGCTGTGTCTCTTATTGTCTCTCTTCTGTGTCTCTTTTTTTTGCATCATCTTGCTGCACCAGCTCTCCATGCAGGCCAGCACTCCACGTGGGCCAGCTCTCTGCGTGGGCCAGCTTGCCTTCACCAGGAGGCCCCGGGAATCGAACCCTGAACCTCCCATATGGTAGATGAAAGCCCAATTGCTTGAGCCACATCTGCTTCGCCACCCTCGGGTTTGATGACTCACTAGAAGGACTTGCAGAACTCAGAAAAGCTGTTATACTCACAGTTATAGTTTATTACCATGAAAAGATACAGATGAATGCCGACAAAGGGAAGAGGCATATAGAATGGGGTCCAGGAAAAACCAAGTGTGAGCTTCCCGGGGTCCTCGCCCAGTGAAGCTGTATGGATGCTCTTAATTCTCCCAGCAACAACATGTAGCAACACAGGTGGAGTAGCATCACCCGAGCTTTGGTGTCCAGGGTTTTTATTGGCATTGGTCCAAAGGCAGGGCTGAATTTCCACTCAGTCTCCAGCCTCCCCAGAGGTCAAACTGATAGAGCATGGCCCAGGGCCCCCACCATACATCACATTGTTAGCATAAATTATCTGGCATGGCCCCAGGCCCCAGGTAGACAATGGCTTTCTTATCAGGGAGATTATTCCAAGGGCTCAGAGGTTATCTTCCAGGAGCCAGTGGAGGACCAGACCTTTCTTTGGAATGTGCTCTGCTGTGGGGTGTGAGTGCCCCAGACCTGCCGAGCCAACACTTTCCTGCAGAAAGCACCAATGGATTCCCCAGGAACTCTAAGAGTTCTAACCTGAAAGCACCAGAAGCTTCTTAACATCTTAGATTGTTCGCGCAGGAAGGCACCTTCAGGTCTTGCCTTCGTATTGTACAGATGAGGAAACTGAGACCCAGAGGGTGAATCCTTTCTCCATTGTCTCCAAACAATGAGCAGTGGTAGAAGCTGAGTGTACTGTGCCTGGCCCTTTGATTGCCCTCTACCACATGCTGCTTCACCACGGACACACCCTGGGAAAGAGTGCAAGGTTTGACCCACCAGGAGTGAGGGCTGGCAGGGTGGGAGAGGGCAGAGAGGGCAGCAGGGTTCCAGCAGAGGAAGGAGAGGGGAATGTGGACAGCCGGGTACAGCCGCTCTCCACTGAGCTTACACAGTGCTGTTGACTGTTTGACAAGCTTAGGTGTCCTAGTGTTAGTGGAACGCTCTGGGCTCTGGGTTTCTAGGTTCTTGGCTTCATCGCAAGAAAGAATTTAGAGATGCGCCAGAAAAATTAGACCAGTAAAAAGGGTTTATTGAGGAACGAGAAAGAGTGAGAGTACACACCCGAGACATGGGTGCAGGCCAGGCCATGCTGCAGGGTGAGACGCAAGTGTGGGGCCCCGGGGTAGGCCTTTGTAAGCCCATTCCTCCTCCCCCCTCCCCATATTAAGGAGGGATCTCAGCTATTTGCTGTCCTGATTGGTTGCCTTTTTACCTTCACCTGTTAGCTTTCAGGGAACCAATAAGAAGGCCTTTCTGTTTGGAGTTATCCAGGTCTTCTTTTGAGCCCCGGAGTTTCAAACAGGACCTCATGACCAGGGTCTTGGCAGACTTTTTGACTGTAATGGTTACGGCTTTGTTCTCAAGTAGCTGCCTCCCCTCGGGGGATTCTGGACGGGGTCTCCTGTCTATGTTCTGACCAGGGTGTGGATCCCAGCTATTATGGCCTTATTCTGACCAGCCGCCTTCCCTTGTTCCCTAAACTAACCTGCCCCACTAGACACCCAAATGTTCCTGTGGGTTTGCAATCTCCCTCCAGCAAATTATCACAATACAAGATAATGAGAAACCATCAAGATCAAGTCCAGGGAAGGGGAAGTGGCTTAAGCGATTGAGGTCCCGTCTACCACATGGGAGGTCCCTGGTTCATTTCCCGGTGCTTCCTAAAGAAGATAGCGAGCTGGCGTGATGAGCAGGCACAGCAAGTTGATGCAACAAGAGACACAAGAAGAAAAACATAATGAGAGACACAACAAAGCAGGGAGCAGAGGTGGCTCAAGTGATTAGGCGCCTCCCTTCCACATCGGAGATCCCTGGTTCGGTTCTGGTGCCTGCTTAAAAAAAAACAAGGAAGATGAACAGACACAGCAAGTGCAAACAAAGAGGGGGTGGGGAGAAATAAATAAATAAAATAAATCTTAAAAAAGAAAAAGATCAAGTTCTTCAAGAGGTGTTCTGGGCGCATTACCCTTGGAATGCACAAATGGACATCTCAAATCCCTTACTTATATTTCCAAAATTACCAAAAATAACCTTGAATTCTTTCTGCTTTGGGCAACAGAAACCACAGATTGGAAAATAAGCTTTTCTGCTGCCTTGTGGCTTGCTCACTTTCTGCTTTCTATCCAAAGGTTACTACTCCATTGCTATACATCCTTTGAAACATCCTATTTGCTTAGGATTTGGGAAATACTTGCATTCTTAATGCTGTATCTGTATTTCCTGCTGAATTGAGCTCTCAGCTTTGAGCAGTCCCTCTGAAACAGAGTCCAACAACCAGATTCCCTGAGACACAGGAAATAAGAGTCAGGCTGACTCCCATGACTACGTAGAAGCTCAAGTCTCTTTCCTTTTCTGGACAGCTGAAAGGCTGAGGTCACTGACATGATTTAGTGGTGGAGACGTTCTGCCTTCTAGAAACTAAGACCAACCATTTGTCTCATAGAAAAACATTTTGAAAGCCAGGTTTTAATCAACAACATTAAATAAACCACTGAGTTTTTAAAAGACTGGTGAATTCCAATTGCAGTCTAGATATATTTTAAAACCTGAAACATAATTTTTCCTTGTGAAATGAGAATGCTGGAAAATAACAGTAAGAAAGACAATGCAAACCCAACCTTAGTAGTAAGCATAAAAAGTGGGAAAAAAATTATTTTAAAGAACCTTATTGTTTATCCTTAGCAAAACTGTTTTTTGAAAGAAAAAAAAAATCCACAACTGCTGAGCATTCTGCAAAAGAAGTGTGCATGTCTTCAGCTTCCCAGAACAGTCTCTTGGCTGGGTGTGACTTGGCCCCCCTCCCAGGAAAGAGTGAGCAACAGGAATGAGATCTGGCAGACAACAAGCACTGTGCTTTCCCCTGTCTGCATGGGCAGTGGGCTGCAGAGTGCTCGGCCTTGTCAAAGAAGACAGCTCTGGAGTCCCCATGGCTGACAAACCGGAGGCAAGGGGCACCATGACACACAATTCCTGCTTCTCCAACCCTGGGATCTCATCGGATGGCCATTGGGTTGGTTCTTGTTGACCATTTACATGTTTGTCCCAACAGCCCTCCATGTGCCAATCCTGGACTCCATGGGTGCTCTTCTTTTTTTTTTTTTTAATATATTTTTTATTTTTTTTAAAAGATACTTAGATTACATAAATGTTACATAAAAAATAGAGGGGATTCCCATATGCCCCGCTCTCTATACCTCCCACATTTTCCCACATTAAAAACACCCTTCATTCGTGTGCTACATTCATTACAATTGATTAACACATTTTGGAGCATTGCCACTAAACATGGATTATAGTTTACATTGTAGTTTACACTCTCTCCTGCACAATTTTGTAGGTTATGGCAAGATATGTAATGGTCTGTATCTGTCATTGCAATGTCATTCAGGATAATTCCCAAGTTCCAAAAATGTCCCCATATTACACCTGTTTTTCCCTCTCCCTGCCCTCTGAACCTCCAGTGGCCACTGTCTCCATATCAATGATATAAGTTCTTACATTGCTAGAATCACAATAAGTCTATAGTAAAATAACAATAAGTCTACTCTAGTCCATCGTTCATTCCCCAATCTTGAGGTTTCTGGGATGGTGATGCCCACTCCATCTCTAATTGAGAGAGGACTTCAGTCCCATAGGGCAGATGGATGGGACTCTTGTTTGCAGTTGTAGACTCTCTTGGTTCCTTGGGATGTTAGTTGTCCTGGGTGAGGCCAATGAACTGGAGACTAGGTGTTGCAATTCTGTTGAGATTCAGGGCCCAGCTGGTACAAGGACAGCCCAAGCCCAAAGGTTTAAGTCTCTTGGACGTACACTTATCAACCCTAGTACTAATTATAGGTTCAAATTGAAGGGTCAGAAGAGCCATGTTTAAGGAAACCACAACTGAGTCCAACTCTGTCACACTGGGGAGCATAAATTCCAAAGTAAGGCCCCCTGGCAAGGCACCAAACTCCTGAGCTATCTGCCCTGACTATAGTGTCTGGATGTCTCCAGAGCCTTCAGGAGCCCAGTTATTTGACGTAGTATTTACTTTGGCAGTCAATGAGATCCTGCTGAGACGTGCATAAGTGTAACCTTTGGAATGACCTCCTGACTCACTTTGAAGTCTCTTAGCCACATAAACTCATTTGTCTTTACCTTTTCCCCCTTTTGGTCAAGGTCTTTCTCCAGTTGCATTGATAATTGGTGCTTGGTAATAATCCCTTGGTGCCAAGGAAGCTCATCCCCGGGAGTCATGTCCCTTGCTGGGGGGAAGGTAATGCATTATATGCTGAGTTCGGCTTAGAGAGAAGCCACATTTGAGCAACAAGGAGGCTTTCAGGAGATAACTCTTAGGTACCCTATAATACTAGGTTAAGTTTCTATTTCAAAAGTAAAGGTTCATAAGTATAGTCATCAACATCAAGGGCCTGTCAATGGACCATCCTCCTTCACTAGTCATTGCCTTGTACTCAGGGTGCTCTGCTTTCTTGAGACCCTATTTCTAGGCCCTGGCTGAAGGGCAGAGTCAGCCACAAAATGTGCTGGGCCCAGGCAAAATAAAAATGTGGGACTCATTTAAAACAATTACAGGGCATCAAGCCAAAAGCAGCATTCTCCTGAGCCTAGGACTTTCCTGAGCCCGGGATCCTCCTGAGCCTGGGAGCCCTGTTTCATGTAAAGGCCTGTTAAAGAGCAAGGTTTCAAAGCCTGGGTCCAACATGTGACTAGGTCCTTTGTCTTACTCAGATTTCATAAAGCTGTAACATCTTAAAAAAAAAAAAAAGTTTATTATTTTTTCATTTTCGCAATGCTTCCACAGTTGCCAACGATGTCAATGCTCAAGTGCATTTTCAAAGCACACAGTTCAAAGGACAAGAGGGACAAAGAATCTCTGCTAAGTCTGCTCTTAATTTCTTCAAATGATTCAGGTGCATCAACAATTGATTCATGGAAATGCCATCAAAATTGGGCCAGGCCATGCCATCAAAATGGGACAAAGCCTCCTCAATACCCATTAACTGAGCAGCGAATGTTTTTTATTGATTAAAAAAAACAAAAAAAACAGGCATTCCGTTTGATGACAACATCTTGAATTATCTGATTGACGGCTAGACAGGCTTCTCTATTTCCAGGCAGCATGATATTAATTTAGAGAGTCCTGCAGCTGAGTGGATAAAACATGTGGTTAACCAATTTTCTGCTTACACAAATGGAATATGCCAGAATATGAGAAAACAAAAGGGAAGGAATGGTTTGCTGCATTTATACTCTATCTAGAAGCATGCATCCATTTTGAGTCCCACATTATTATAATAAAGTAAAAGATGATTGCTGTAGCTGTCACACTCCCTTGTTTTTTCCAAAATGTTAGTACTTTTAGAACTCATGCAGCAGTGCAGAAAACTGAAGCAGTGTGTAGAAGCTCAATAGCACTAGCCAACCTCAGGTGTGGCGAAGAGGTAGCAAAATGATGCTACAGAGAGGAGGAGAAAACTCAAAATGCTGCCTTCGGTTTGCTTTGCCAGGGTATGTGTTCAAGCTAAGTGACTTTCTCTCCAGCGAGTGATGGTGACAATTAACAGGGAAATGCTGAGGTATTACCAGCTGTGGCAGTTTGAGATTGTAGGTACTCCAGAAAATCATGTTCTTGAAACTGGCCCATTCCTGTGGGGGTGAACCTATTGTGGGACCTTTTGATTAGATTTAGTTAAGGGCCATTTCATTAAATCACTTCAGTAGAGCTTGACCCAAGGTGGGTCTTAATTCTCTTAGTGTAGTCCTTTATGAACAAAATGGGTACAAAATGGGTACAGAAAGACAGAGTAGAGAGAAAAGATCCAGGAGCTCAGAGAGGAACCCATGGAAGCTGAGAGAGAAAGAATTTGGAGACTCTTACCCTTTAACCATACTAACTATTTTGACATCTCATATTCTGAGCCATCAAATAGGGAAACAAGCAAACAAACAAATGGAAGTAGTCCGATTATTTGGCCAATGTAAAAGAACCAGCCAATATTACTGGTTATATGAGAGAAATAAAACAAAGTGATGGAAAAGAGGGAGAGAATTTTCTAGGGGGAGTTAAAACCATTTATTTCTACCTGGAAACATAAATGTGTGGAAAGAGACAGTCTGAGCATGACCCACCACCTTTCCCTGTGACACACAGATGACAGTAATGGTTTTTGTTGGCAGCCCTGACACCTGCAAACTGTGGAATAGGTTGGCATCCTAGGATGTCTCCCATGGAGGTGGTAACAGAGTTGCTTCCCCAAAAAAATGGGAGGCAGAAAGGACACATTTATGCACAATTACAGAAATACTGAATATAGTTGCTATCTTAGCTTGCTAAAGGCTACCAAGGCAATATACCAGAAATGGGTTGGTTTTCACAATGGGGATATATTAGTTTATAAGCTTAAAGTTCCAAGGCTGAGAAAAAATGCCCAGATCAAGGCATCAAGCAAAGACATGGCTGCCGGTGACCCTGGACTCCTCCAGGGACAGTCTCTGCCTTCTCCTCCAGGTCCATTGCTTTCAGCTTCTGACTGCTCCGTGTGTGGTTTTCTCTCTCAGCTTCCGTGGGCTCCTCTTTGAGCTCCTGGATCTTTTCCAGGAGCTTGAAAATACATACCCTGGCAAAGCAAACCGAAGGCAGAGTTTCTCTCCAAATTCTTCCTGGCTGGGTTCAAATGCGTGCCCCATCCTCCCTACCTGTGTGGCCTTGAGCTCATAACTTAACCTCTCTGAGCAGCTGTAAAATGGGACCAATAAGAGCTCCGTCCTCCTAGCATCATTTTGAAAATAAATGAAATAATACCTGTAATAATGCTCAGCTTAATATAAATGCTTAGTAATTATTATGTGCCAATATTATTCCCAGATGTTGTATCACAAAAATACATATTGTCAAATTGTTTTGCAAAGCAGTTATATAATGTTGCCAACAACAACATGTGCACATTCTCTTACCAAATTTACCATATCAACGTATCAACATAGGATATTATTTGTTGATGTTCAGGAACTGGGTCTGTGAAAACAGTGCTGCGGATGAGAAAGAAACAAGAGATAACCAGGGTCAGGGGGACCCTCCATCCAAGGGGAGAAGAGTCCTGCTGCATAAAACATCATGGCTTTTATTTAGCTTTAGAACAAAGAAAATACGTGTGCGCATGTGTGTGCAAATGTAATAGATACGTGACAGGTTACATGTTACCAAAGTCAGCAAATCTTTAGGGTTAATGGTTCAGTTCTCCTTACATTCCTGTATGTTTTGTTAATCATTATCCAACATATACCAGATACACTCCTTGAAGCACAGAATGCTTCTCCACCAGGCTCATACCAGATCTTATCTTAGTGTCTTGAGACTAGAGATGGCTGTCCCATACATACCAAGGAGGCCTGCTTTCTGTCACGAGTCATGGCCTTTAATTGAACTCCTTCAATTATTCTTTTTACAAAAAGTAAGCTAACTGAGGTTTAATCTCCATGTTATATAAAGAGATCATACAACTCAACAACAAAAAGACAAGCAACCCAATTTAAAAATGGGCAAAAGGCTAAAATAGATATTTTTCCAAAGAGGAAATACAAATGGCTGAAAGCACATGAAAAGATGTTCAACATCACTAGCTAGGGAAATGCAGATCAAAACTACAATGAGATATCATTTCATACCTTATAGAAAACTACAAATGCTTATAGAACACTCCTTCACTGTTGGTGGGAATGTAAAATGGTACAGCCTCTGTAAGAAGACAGTTTGGCGGTTCCTCAAGAAGCTAAGTATAGAACTGTTGTATGATCTGGCAATCCCTCTACTAGGAATATATCCAGAAGAACTGAAAGTAGGAACATGAACTGGCATTTGCACACGAATGTTCATAGCAACATTATTCACAATTGCCAAAAGATGGAAACAACCCAAGTGTCCATCAACCAAAGGATGGATAAACATAATGCTGTATATGCTGGAATATTACTAAGCTGTAAGAAGAAATGAAATTGGTACACATGTGACAACACGGATGAACCTTGATGATATTATGCTGAATGAAACATGCCAGACACAAAAGGACAAATATTGTATGGTCTCACTAATATGAACTAAATATGATGAATAAACTCATGGAATTAAAATCTAGAGTGAGATTATGAAAATTCACTACATGAGCTGAGAATAAAATAAAAACAAGAAGTTAGAGGCATCCCGCTCCTTTTTATTCCTGGCCTGTGTGATTTTGTACGTCCAAGGGCCCCAGTCTCGGTGCTTTAGGCCTTATAGAAGATAGAAGGGGTTTCCAGTAGTAATTTTACTGTCCATGTTAAATTCCATGCTCACTTTAGACACAGCTCTTAGAGGATGCAACTCTGTTGTTTTCTTTTAAAGATTTTATTTATTTATTTATTTATCTCCCCCTGCTGCTTGTGCTCGCTGTGTCCATTTGCTGTGTGTTTTTCTGTGTCTGCTTGTCCCCCTCTGTTGGGTCGTCCTGCTGCGTCAGCTCACCACGCCGCGCGGGCTGGCTTGCCTTCACCAGGAGGCCCCGGGAAGCGAACCCGGGGCCTCCCATATGGTAAACGGGAGCCCTATCGATTGAGCCACATCCGCTTCCCTGTTGTTTTCTCACTTGTTTATTTTTCAAGATGAAATTGGAATTATTTTGTGAATTTCTTAATTAAAAAAAAAGAAGCATCTCCTGATAAGTTCTAGAGAGACGGCAGTGACTATCTTTGCTCTTGAGCTGAGCATTCCGAGTTTAAATCCTGGCTCTCACCATGTGGTAGTTACATGATTTGTAGCAAGGTTTGAAGCCTGTTTTTCATCTCTGATGTAGGGATACCCAGGGCACCCACCTCATAGAGGGTCTGAGGTTGAGATACTCCATACTTACTTAGACACCTACTTCCAGCAAGAGTCACCTAACCCCTTCATCCCCAGGGGCTTGAGTCTCTGTGCCAAGAAGCACAGCATGGAACTTAATTTCTGCCAGAATTTTGAGACTTAGAGGGTCCAGGTGGACCACCTGCTCACCAGCTCCAGGGGTCAGGGGCATTCAGAAAAAAAGAAGTGGAGTGTCACTCAGGCGTGACTGGGCACGTTTGAGCTCAGAGGTGTTTGTCTGGGACAGGGCTCCTGCTACCTGCCGCTGCCCCTATCAGCTCCCGCTCCTACAACCAGAGCAGCTGAGCACAGACAGTTTTGCTGTATCTTGGCCTCACGGAGCCCCTGGGCAGCAGAGTCAAGACTGCTGGCAGCAGCAGCACCTGGGAGCAGCCCAAGAAATCCTGCAGTCAGAACTGCTTCAGCCTTAAACCACTCTGCTGATGCCGACTGTTATGGATTAAATCGTGTTCCCTACAAAGATCTGCTCGGGTCCTAACCCCTAGCCCTGCGGGTGGGAACTCATTTGTAAATGGGAACGCCGAAGATCCTATTAAGATGAGGCCAAACTGGATCAGGCTGGGCCTTAATCCAATACGACTGGAGTTCTTAGAAGCAGAGGAAATTGGACACAATTTCAGCAGGAGACAGACAATGAGGAAGACGGCCATGTGGTAGAGATAGAACCTGAATTATGGATTGCAGGCAAGCCACCTCCAAAACACTGCAGACGCCAGGGAAGGCACGGCCCTGCCGACACCTTGATGTTGGACCACTGGCCTCCAAAGCCACGAGACAATACATTCCCGTTGGTTAAGCCACCCAGTCGGTGGTATTTGTTACAGCGGCCCTGGCAGACTAATACATTGGTGGACCTGCTTCTGTTCTGTATTGCAGCATCACAAACACAGTGGTGTGAAATAACAACCATTTATTATGCTCACACATGCAGTGTGGGTCAGGGCACTGTGGGGATGACACGTCTCGGCTCCTTAATGTCTGGGGCCTCACCTAGCTGGGATGACTCAAAAGTCCGGAAG
Source organism: Cabassous unicinctus (assembly GCA_029593785.1). Lineage (NCBI taxonomy): Eukaryota > Metazoa > Chordata > Mammalia > Cingulata > Chlamyphoridae > Cabassous > Cabassous unicinctus. The sequence goes on from JAQZBX010021631.1 coordinate 17,511, forward strand.
TGGAGACTTCTTCCCTCAGGCACCTGGTACTCAAAGGCTGGGCCCCATCGGGACCATCAACCAAGGCACCTACCATTGGCCACTCCTGTGGCTCGGGCTTCTCCCAACATGGCGGCTGGGTTCCAAGAAGGAGCATCCCAAGAAACAGCGTTCCAAGAGAACCAGGAGGAATTTTCCAGTCTAGCCTCAGAAGCCAGGAAACAACTCTGCTGCCACGTTCTATTGGCTGTGAGGGAGTCACTAAATCCACCCCAGATTTGAGGGAAGGGATTAGACTCCACCTCCTGATGGGGTCATGACGAGGTCACAATGAAGGAAAGCTTGTGGAAGAGGAGATTTCCCTGTGGCTGTCTCTGGAAAATAGCCAAAGGCCATTTCTGGAAATTTGCCAGTGACCCTTACTCAGAATAATGTTTTTAATGAATAAATAAAATACATAGGATTATAAGGAAACCAACTATATTCAAGTAAAAGTTAAAAACATAATTTGTGATATAGTAATGTATGTACTTCTTTATCAACACATTAAAAAAACATCTAGGGAGTGAATGTGGCTCAAGTGGTTGAGCACTTGCCTCCCACATGGGAGGTCCTGGGTTCGGTTCCTGTGTGCCTCCTAAAAACAAAAACAAACAGCAAGCAAAACAAACAAAAAATCCAACTCAGGGGAGCTGATGTGGCTCAGTGGTTGAGTGCCAGCTTCCCACATCCGAGGTCCCAGGTTCAATCCCCGGCCCCCAGTATCTCAAAAAAAAAAAATCTAGTGGTGAGTCTAATTACCACTAATTACCAATTCCAAAGTTGTGATGAGTTTGAATGCTATTTTGAGAAATCTGCCACAACATATGTGAAAATATCTGTGTTTTCTATTGGTGATGAAGACACAGTTCCATCTAAGCCTACTGTATGTAGTTTATGGCTTACATTCTTAATTGAATTTTCTTTAGTTTTTAAATTTTTTATTGGGGTTATATTACAAGTATATATTAACTTAAGGAGAAGAAGCATTCTAACATTTTCAGTATTTTGAACTAAGAACACAATATATCATCCCATGTATACAAATCTTATTTTTGATACGTATTTCTTCATACATGCTTTTGTCTTATTATGTAGTTCTTCATATGTATTCCTATACAATTCTTATTAATATTATTCATAAATATCAATTTTTGTGGCTGAGATCCTTTCTTCCACTAGATATTATTTTTATAACTAGATTTTATTTTTCTAGATATTATTTTATATATAAAAATATTGATTTTCTCATAAGAATTTTGTTTCTAGTTTGTTTCCTTGGGCATTCCTTCTGTGCTATCACATTATCTGCAAACTGGTAATTTAGCCTTCTTTTTACCAAGTTTCACATCTTCCACTTTATTCCGGGTTAATTGGATTAGCTTCCAGGATAACATTAAATAAGGAGGTCATATTGAGCTTCTTTTCTTATTCCTGACTTTACTGATACTTTCTAGAATCTTAGCATTAAGTATGGCACTGGTTTCTGAGTGAAACTTCTGAACAGATAAACATTTTATTATGTCAAGGAAATAACCTCTATTTGGATTTTAATGATTTTAAAAATCAGTTATTATTGATGACTTTCCCCATGTGTTTTCTTTTACTTCAGCAGCTATGGAGGTGACTACAAATTTTCTCTTTGCTTACTAATATGGTAAATGGTAAAAAGTGAGACAAAATTGTTAATGTTTATTTTGACAGTAATTTTTTAATCTTTCCACCTAGATACCTTATTACATTATTTTTTTGTTGTTTATGGATTATATTTCCTTTGTCTCTTATTTTCTGACAGTCGATTAAAAGAATATAGGAAACTAGTGATTTTTAAAATATATATATAATCTGTTGAGCTCTCTAATTAACTTCAAGGAATTTGCCATTGATTTTCCTTGGGTTTCTGTTCCCAGTTTTAAAAAGATCATCATATGATCTTCAGATAATAATTTTGTCTTCACTCCCCGTCTTACTTCTGTTTCAAAACATGTGAAATTAAAATGGTGATGGTTAGACATTCCTACTTTATTCCCAATTATAAGGAGATCCCTTGACTTTCCATTGTTAAGAATAACAATGATGTGTTGAACAAGCAGAATTTTCTGGAGGTGACCCTGAGGGTTCACTCTCTGTTTCCTAGATAATAGGACCTGAGAGGGCTTGCACAGCCTTGATCTCCCAGCGTGCTTTTCCCCAGGACTAGAGACTTCCTCAGTGTTTCCCCAGGGAAGGGATTGCTTCTTTCCCTCGCCTTCTGCACAAACTTGGGCCTGATGTTGGGCCTAACCTTGGGCCCGGAGGATGAGAGAAAACAAGAGAGCAAGCAGGAACCAGCGCAATCAGAGTGAGCCTGATCATGACCTGAGACCCTTTGGAGTCTGTGTCTCTACTGTTCTATTTGGATGCAACTCAGTTCCCCCAACCCTTAAAGAGACATGGGGTTCAGGGACTGGCACACTCCATGCTCTGCTACAAGAAACCCACCCTGAATTGATAAGCCAAGAACCTGTTTAAGTGGCCAATCACTTTTCCTTGGATAACTCTGGTTGTTTGCCTTGGGCCCCATTTGGTCACAGCGCTGCCCTCCGATGCACTGGTTGATCCTTGATCCTTTAAACTACTTGCCTCTGGGTTATTCTCTGATAGTTACTCTAAGGCCCCATCCCACAGAGTCTAATCTCTCAATCTGACAGGGAACTCAACTTAACCTTCCCCTCCATGTCAGAGTCTTAATTTTTCTCTTCACACCATTGACCCCAAGATATTCAAGCAACTCCTACAAACATCTGTTAACCAACTCCAGACTGCCTGTTACCATGGAGCCTATTTATTCTACCACTTTCTTATTTCACACTTGTCCAATAATAAAGAAATCCCACAAGGGAGAGGCCACTGCTCTAAAAGGACCCTCCATGTCCAGCAGACATCCTGGCAGAGCTCTCCATGAGACGGTGGGGACCGAGAACCTTGCACATCGGCCTCATGCTTTTCCCTTCCCACATAAAACCTACTCCCTAACCCAACCTTGTGTGCTTGTGGAATTATTCCCATTCTCTTGCCAAAGAAGCATCAGCCCTGGAGGGACCATCTGGCATGACAGATGGACCATTTCCTCTTAGGACAGATTTTTGACAATTATAATTAGTGTTGAATTCCATCAAATGTATATGATTTGACTTCATGAATCAATGTAACATGTGAAAAGATTTCTTCATTTTACACCATTCCTTCATTCCTGGCATAAAACCAGTTTGATTATGTTGGATGCTCCCATTACTGTTCAGATAAGTTTGATTTACTAGTCTTTTAGTCAGAATGTAGCTAATTTGTTTTGGTAGGCAGCCTCCACGATGGCCATCTGTATTAGTCAGCCAAAGGGGTGCTGATGCAAAATACCAGAAATCTGTTGGCTTTTATAAAGGGTATTTATTTGGGATAGAAGCTTACAGTTACCAGTCCATAAAGCATAAGTTACTTCCCTCACCAAAGTCTATTGCCATGTGTTGGGGCAAGATGGCTGCTGTCGTCTGCCAAGAGTTCAGGCTTTTTGGGTTCCTCTCTTCCCGGGGCTCCATTTCTCTCCAGGCTCAGCTGCTGTGCTCGCTCCACAAGGCCAGCTGTAGACTATCAGGCAAATGGCTCTCTCTCTCTTCCTGTGGCTTCTGCCTTGTCTAAGGAGCCGTCTCTATTCCTCTGTGTTCTTCTCCTGTGTGTTCACTTCTGGGGCTCCAGCTCAAAACTCCCAACTCTGTCTTTTGCCATGTATTTTCTCTGTGAGTCCCTGTCCACCAAGGGGCGGGTACTCAACGCCCTACTGATGTGGCCCAAACAAAGTCCTAATCATAATTTAATCAATTAAAAGTGATACCTCCAACAGACCAGTTTACAAACATAATCTAATAACTATTTTTGGAATTCATAAACAATGCCAAACTGCTACACCATCCAATGATCCTCTTAGTAGTCACACACCTTGTCTAACTCTCTCCATCTGATCGTGGGCTCATTCTAGTGACTCAGGTTTCTAGGAAATAAAATAGGGCAAAAGTGATAGGGATAAGTTACAAAAAGGCTGACTTCCCTCTTGGGTACCCTCACTTGTTCTCTCCCTCACTCTCTCTGTGGGAAACCAGTTGCCATGTTGTAAGCTGCCATATAGAGCAGTCACATGGCAAGGAACTGATGTCCCTGCTGTCTGCCAGTGAGGATGTGAGTCTGGAAGCCCTATGAGGAAGCTTGGAAGTGGATAATCCCCCAGTCGAGCCTTCAAATGACTGCAGCCCAGTCAACACTGTCATGAGCCTTACAGAAGTCCTAGCTAAGCCATGCCTGCATTCCTGACCCACAGAAACTGTAACAAAGTAAAGGTTTGTTATTTTAAGACACTACATTTTGAGGCAAGGTGTTAGGCAGCAATAGATAATTAATAAAAATAGTCTTAACTAAAATTTTATCTATAATTTTTTGAAGGTTGGGGAACTGTCATATTTAAATTTTGGTATATGGATCATACATCATTAATGAATTGGGGAGTTTTCAATCTTCAATTATTGATTCCTTTAAGCTTTCAAATTATCACTTGTAAAATAATTTAGGAATGGAAGCTCTTGTTTTTAATAGAAGTCTTTATTAATTATTTTGATTCCTTCCAGTATTCTTAGTATATTCAGATGTTTCTTTTCTTGAGTCAATATGAGTCATTTATTCTTTTCCAAAAAGTTATTCATTTTATTAAGATTTTTCAAATTTATTAGCATGAAAGTATATTATTCTTTTCTTACTCTGTTCTTATAGCCCATTTCTCATTTCTAATTTTGATTATTTCAGTTTCTCTTTCATTACATTTTCTATAAGCTATATATACATTTTTGTTTGAGTGTGGTTAGGGGTGTCCCCAAAGTATCAGCTTTTGAATTTATGTTTCAATTTAGTATATAATACTCTCTCATAATTACTATTTTGTTTTCTTATATTCATAAAAGTAGTTTGCTTTTTGCTGATCATGTTTTTTAAAGATTTATTTTATCTATTTATTTCTCCCCACCTGCTCATTATTTGTACTTGCTGTGTCTGTTCGTCTTCCTTGTTTCTTTAGGAGGCACTGGGAACTGAACCAGGATGTCCCATTTTACCATAATCTCTTGAGCCACACCCGTTTCCCTGATCGTGTGTTTTAAGTAAAGTTTGTTTGGATCTTTCTTTTTACTATTATTTTTAATAATGAAATAATTGAAGGCTGTTAGTATTATTTTATTCATTTTTATTGCTGAGGTTTTCTAAATTAATTTGCTTTCCTCTCTGACACATTTCTTCCACTGGAGAGTTTTATAAATTTCCAAAACTTTACTGTGTATTTGTAATTAATTCACATCTTTATTATATTATATCCTGTGATAGATAGGGTGACCATGTCTGGTGGTTTAAAGTTGTATGTACCCCCAGAAAAACATGTTCTTCAATCTAATCCATTCCTGTGGTTGTGAATCCATTGTAAGTAGGACCTTTTGATGAGGTTACTTCACTTAAGGTGTGTATGGCCCAGCCCAATCAAGATGGGTCTTAGTATTAATCCTATTACTGGAATCCTTTATAAGCAGAATGAATTCAGACATGAGAGAAAAAAAGCCAGGGGAAGCAAGACGCAGGATAACGAAGGAAAGGAAGAGACCAGAAGATACCACTATGTGCCTTGCCATGTGACAAGCTAAGGGCCAAGGATCTCCAGCCACCAACCCCAGAGATCCACAGTCTTTTGGGAGAAAGCACTGCCTTGATGCCTTGATTTGGACGTTCTTTTAGCCTCAAAATTGTAAGCAATAAATCCCCATTGTTTAAGCGAAACCATTTCATGGTATTTTCTTGAAAAGCCCAGAAAACTAAAACATCACATGTTCCAGTAGTCCCAGGACACTCACAGGTTATACTTCATGGGGAAAAGAAACTTATCTAGATTTCTCAGTGTTCCTATAAAACCCTAGCTTCCTGATATTCTTCACATTCCAGGAGAATAAGATCATTTGTCTAGTTAATTGCTTTAATCTGAAAAGATTAAAAAATGTATTTTGTCTTCCCTGAGAGGCCCAAATGATTCCAGACCAGTTAAGCCCCTAAAGCAATAGGAAGACTGGAGCAACAACCTCCCTAAGTATTTAACATTTCAAGAAAGAAGGAGCCCTGGAGAAATTTCTGTCTAACAAACCAAGATGTATGCATGCACGTGCACACACACACAGGACTGTCAAGCTCCTGGAGAGACTTTATTTATATACCAAAGGGTTGGAGCAAGGATTCAGGCCCATTACATTCCCAAGGGAATACTTTCAGGAATGGAGTGGACAGCTGCCTCCTTCTCCTCTATAAACAGAAAAAAAATCATTATTCCCTCATTTCTCACCTATAGAGTGTCCATTGACTCATATATCATCCCAGGGGTAACTGCCTGGGGCAAGGGAAGTAAGGCAATGCTCTTGTTTTCTACTGTGAGGTATTCAGTAGGAGACCTGTCTCTGATTCAGAATGTCTTGTATGTGCATTCAGTATAAAATTTTAAAAGACAAATATTTAAAACCCAAAATACATAATGAGTGGGAAGGAATTGGACTCCCATGCTGGGGAGGCCCGATATGTTCACAAACAGAAGGGAGGGTGTCTCTTGAGAGCATGGGCAGTTCCTAATAGGGGAGGACAGACTAATGTGTCCAGCCCTCAGCATTGTTGCAAGTATCTATGAATCTTGTCCTTCAAGGAGTGAAGCCTGGTGGTTGCCATAGGCCCCAAGGGGACAGGGAGGGAGGAATAGAATAGATTGAAGAGGGGTTATTTAGGGGGCAATGGAAGTGTCCTGCATGGTCTTGCAATGATGGATACAGGCCATGTTAAATTTCATCAAAAAATTATAAAAGTGTATGGTCTAAAGTGTAAACCACAATGTAAATGATTGACCTTGGTTGGTAGCTATGTTTCAATACTTATACATCAGTTGTAACAAATGTGCCATCTACATGTAAAAAGGTTATTAATAGGGAAGGGGGAAAGGGAGAAGGATGTTGAGTATATGGGAGTCCCCTATATACTGTATGTAGGTTTACTATGACCTAAAATTTCTTTGAAGACAATATTTAAAAAAGTAAGACACTGGGGAAGAAATGGAAGAAAATATCACTGTACATACAGGACAACTGACATTACAGTGATGAAAGGCAAAATGTCAAAAAAAAATTTTTAATTTTATTTTTTAAAATATTTTTCATTTATAAACACTCCAATTTTTTTACTTTATTTTAGTTTCTCTAAATTATTATGTATTTTATTTCTTATGTTTAAACCTATCATTATTATTTCAGTTTCTTATTAATCAAATTTAGCAATATTCTTGGCTTCATTTTTGAAGTTTTGGATCACAGAAGGGTTACAACTATGGCAGGGGAGGATCAATGGGGTAGGGTGTCAGTGATGGGAGATACATGGGAGGAAGTTCACCTGGGCATACATATAAGGTATATAAATATGTTCAAATGTTCATGGGGCATTGCCACAGTGGCTAGAGAATCACACAACTGAAAGATTATTGAATTCCCATCCTGGGGAGATCTGCCATATTCTCTAATGGAACAGCAACAATCCCCCAAGTACAGGGCCAATGACTAGCAAAGAAAGATGGTCAATTGATAGGCCCTTGATATTGATGACTATGCTTATGAGCCTTTTGCTCTTGAATTTGCAACTTAGCCTAATGTTGTAGAGTGCCTAAGAGTCACCTCTTGAAAGCCTCCTTGTTGCTCAAATGTGGCCTTTCTCTAAGCCAAACAACTAGCAAAGCAACTGGAAAAAGACCTCAAATAAAAGGGTAGAAATGCAAAGACAAATGAGTGTATATGGCTAAGAGACTTCAAAGTGAGTCGGGAGGTCATCCGAGAGGTAATGCTTATGCACATCTCAGCAGGATCTCATAGATGGCCAAGGTAGATACTACCCCAAATAGTGGAGCTTCTAAGGGCTCTGGAGACACCCAGGTCCTACAGTCATGGCAGATAGCTCTGGAGTTTGGTGCCTTGCCAGTGGACCCTACTTTGGAGCTTGTACTGCTGAGTGTGACGGAGTTGGACTCAGATGTGACTTCTCTACACATGCCTCTTCTGTCCTTTTTATTTGAACCTATATTTGGTGCTGGAGTTGGTAGGTGTACATACAAGAGACTTTAATCTCTGGGCTGTCTATGTGTCAGCTGAGCCCTGAGCCTCAGCGGAGTTGCTACACCTACTCTCCAGTTTATTGGACTCACCCAGCACAACTAACAAGGAGGTGAGGATGGACAACCACCACACCAAGGAACCAAGAGAGTCTACAACTGCAAGCAAGAGAGTCCCATCCATCAGCCTTATGGGATTACAGCCCCCTCTCAATTAGAGGTGGAGTGGGCATCACCATCCCAGAATCCTCAGGATTGGGGAATAAAATATGGACTAGAGTAGACTTACTGGTATTTTACTATAGACTTATTATGATTCTAGCAATGGAAGAAATTATATCATTGATGTGGAGGCCGTGACCACTGGAAGTGCTGTAGTCAGGGAGAGGGAAAAGAGGTGCAATATGGGGGCATTTTCAGGTCTTGGAATTGACCTGAGTGACATTTCAATGACAGATACAGGCCATTATATATCTTGCCATATCCTACAGAATTGAGTGGGAGAGAGGGTAAACTACAATGTACGCTATGATCCATACTTAGTGGCAATGCTCCAAAATGTGTTCATCAATTGCAATGAATGTACCACACTAATGAAAGAAGTTGTTAATGTGGGGAAAAGTGGGAGGTGTGGGGAGTGGGGCATATGGGAATCCCTTATATTTTTTAATGTAACATTTTATGTAATCTAAGTATCTTTTAAAAATAAATAAATAAATAAAACCCAACACATAGGAGAGCGGATGTGGCTCAAGGGGTGGAGTGCCTGCCTCCCACATGGGAGGTCCCAGGTTGGGTTCCCAGTGCCTCCTGAAAAAACAAAAACAAACAACAAGGAAAACAAATGGAAAAAAAAAAAAAAAAAAAACTCAGGGAAGCTGATGTGACTCAGTGGCTGAATGCCAGCTTCCCACATAAGAGGTCCCGGGTTCAATCCTCAGCCCCTAGTACCTCAAAAAACATAAAATTAAATTAAATTAAATTAAAATAAAATAAAACAAAGCCCAACATATAAAAATGGTTTAAATGGTAAGGTTTTTGTTGTATAAATGTATCCACAATAAATTTTTTTCATTTAAAAAATGTTATCCCAGTATAATTATCAATAACTTCCCCTTCCATTCTCAAAAGTGTTCTGGTGTGGATGAGAAATGGTATGGTTACCCTAATGATAGAAACTCAAAGTGTTCAACAACATGCAGTTTTCCTCTACTTCTTACTGCTCTCTTGAAGTTGGGTGTGGCCACGTGACCAGTTCCAGCCAATAAAATGTGAGAGGTGACATGTGTGAAATCTTTAATGACATGTCAGTGCCCAACTCTGCAGCCCTCCCTGTACTGTCAAATTAAATTTAGCATGAATTAAAATGATAATATCTTATGAACAAATAGAGTTTATCCTAAGAATGCAAAGCTATTTTAACATGAGGAAATCTATTGCTGTAATAAGCTAGCATATTAAAAGAATGGAAAATGATCATTTTAATTGATAAAAAATAATAAAATTCAACACATATCTAAGATTTTAAAAAAATAAAGTCTCTTAATAAACTCAGAATAGAAAAAAACTTCCTTAACTTGATTAAAATATATCTGCCAGAAACCTCCAGCAAATTTCACGCTTACGCAGAAATATTAGAAACAAGAAGTCTCACTGTCATTGCTGTCAGTCCACATGGTATTTGGAATCCTAGCCAGCAGAAGGAAAAAGAGAACTCAAAGGATCACAATTAGAAATAAACAAGAAAAGAAATACCTATTTACTGATGCATGACCATTTAACTATAAAATCTAAGAGAATCCATGGAAAAGCTATTAAAAAGAGTAACTGAACTCAGCAAGATGATTAAAATAATGTATATGTCTAAAAATCAATATATTTTATATACATTTCAAAATGTAATATAGAAAAGAGAGCTCCATTCACAACAGTGATAGAAATCATAAAATCCTAGGAACCTGACAAGAAGTGGGCAAGATTCATATGAAAAAAACATTACTGAAAATAAAAATCGTCTATTTAAATGAATAAATGCTTCTCCATAGTAAGACACAATGTATAAGTTGTAGAAACAGAAAGTCATAAACCCCAAAAGGTTGATTACTGTTTGTTTAAAATTATAATTGAGAGTGCAGGTGTGGCTAAAGCAATTGGACACCCATCTCCCACATGGGAGGTCCCAGGTTTGGTTCCCAGTGCCTCCTAAAGAAGATGAGCAAATAACAAGCCGACAGATGAGGGAGCCACCTGGGTGGGGGTGGGGGGGAGGGGTAAAACAAACATACAAACAAAAAAATGACATGTACACAAATATTCACAGAGCACTTTTCATAATAGCCAAAAGGTGGAAGCAACCCAAACGCCCCTCAAAAGATTAATTCATAAATATGGTATATCTAATTTATCCAATATTACTTGGCAATCAAAAGGAATGAAGTGCTACAACGTAGATGAACTTTGAAAGCACTGTTGATTAAAAGAAGGGAGTCACAAAAGACCGCTATTGTGTGATTCCATCTATATGAAATGTTCAGAAGAGGCAAATTCATAGAGATAAAAAATAGACTAGGGGTTGCCAAGGTCTGGGAGCAGAGACGAATGAGGAGTGACTGCTAATGCATATGGGGTTTCTTTTTCAGTCAGGCAATTAAAATGTTCTAAAATTGATTGTGGTGATAATTGCACAACTCCGTGAATATATTTTTTTTTAAAAAAACATTGAAGTGTACACTTTAAATGGGTGAATTGTATGGTCTGTGAGTTATTCTACAAAAATCTGTCAAAATATAAAAAATAAAATAGATGAGATATGATTTTAAGAAACTAATCAGGTATCTTCATGATAAATGCAAAGGTGTCCTGGATTTGTCCTATTTCTCTCTGTACATGCTCGAATGAGTCGTCATTATTAACAGCTTGTGGATGATAAAGAGTGCATGCTTCTAGAAATACTCTCTGCTGGAATTTTGCTCTTTGTCACTCCACCACCTGTCCCCATCCTGGTTTTCCTTTTCCTTCATATGAAGATTGAAGTGCTTTTTAAAAAAGTGGCTTTACATTTTACCTGGGAGGATTGGAAGTGACTCAATCCTCAAAACGGTTGCTCAGTAAGATCATCTGAGAAAACTAAAGGATTATGATGGCTGTTGTCTAGACAACCTCCTCTGACCAGCAGCTTCTGGGAGTTTATTAGAAGTGAAAATTCTCAATCCCCACTGCAGACTTACCTAGGCAAGATCTCTGGAGGTACTTCCCCAGGCCCCAGTATGCTGCTAATAAGCCTATAGGGAAATTTAAGAGCTACTGCTAGAGTCTAGACCAATGCCACTAAAACAATAGACAAAATGGAGCAGGCGCCCCCTTGAGGAGATTGTCAAAATATCCAAGAATAATTAAAAGATGGCATTGGGAGATTAGAAGATGTAGACTACCATCAAGTTCCCCTGGTAAGATTCTCTAGGAGCAAGTTTGTAAGGCTATAACTTAAGAGATTTAAGGGAAAGCAGCAGGAACCCTTATTTGCCACACTCTTTTAACATGGGAGTATCAAAGAAAAAAAATTACACTTGATAATATTAAACTGCCAAGGATGGCTTTATTCAAAGCTATATGCAAGAGGGAAAAGAGAGAGACCAGAAGGTTATTGTGATAGAGAGAGATGAAGAGGCTATCACAAAAGGGAGAGAGAGAAGGCTCAACTTCCCAGATGCAGAGGGCAGGAGAGTTTTTGAGGACTGAGGTGAGCTAGTGGGAAAGCATTGGAGGAATTAGTTATCTCCTGAGTTGACTGTTGAGGCCAGGTGGACTGTGCTCTACCTGGATTTTGTAAGGGTCAAGCTGAGGGAGGTCAGTTTAGTGTAGGGAAAGAGGGAGGACAAGCCACATCTGGGACCCAGCAGAGAACATGGCCGTGAGACCCCACCCAAAAACCCCCTGAGGGAGGCTACTACTAAGAGCAAAGCCAGAAATACTCCACTGAGACCCTGGCCATGAAGTACCATCTGGAACTCTTTCCAGGGTCAAGGGGAAGCCCCTGATAACTCCAAACAGGCCTCTCCATTGGCTCTGGATAACTCCAAACCGAAGGCCTCATCATTGTCTCCCTGAGAGCTGACAGGTGGGGCAACCAGTCAGAACAGCAGAGAGCTGGGGCTACGCCCCAACATTAGGAAAAGGGAGGAGTGAAGAAAGGCTTGAATAGAGGTAGCCCCCAACCCCAGGTACCCCTCTTTGCCTGGAGGAGCCTGCATCCACGTCTGGGTGTGTACTTTTCTCTCGTTTCTCTCAATAAACACTTTTTTTTTTAACATATGGATTTTTTTTTTAAAGATACTTAGATTACATAAATGCTACACAAAAAATATAGGGATTCCCATATGCCCCACTCCGCACACTTCCCACACCCTCCCACATAGCATCCTTCATTAGTGTGGCACATTCATTGCAATTGATAAATGCATCCTGGGGCTTTGCCACTGAGCATGGACCATAGTTCACATTGTAGTCTACACTCTCTCCCACACAGTTCTGCATGTTATGTGATGATATGAAATGGCCTATATCTGTCATTGCAATGTCACTCAGGACAATTCCCAAGTCCCAAAAAAACCCCCATATTATAACTGTTTTTCCCCCTCCCTTCCCCTAGGGCCTCCAGTGGCCACTGGCTCCACATCAATGTTGTAATTTCTTCCATTGCTAAAATCACAATATGTCTATAGTAGAATAGCAGTAAGTCCACTCTAGTCCATAGTTACTTCCCCAGTCCTGGAGGCTTCTGGGATGGTGATGTTCACTCCACCTCTAATTGAGAGGGGTCTTCAATCCCATACAGATGATGGATGGGACTTTCTTGCTTGCAGTTGTAGGCTGTCTCGTTTCCTTGGTATGGTGGTTGTCAATCCTTGCCTCCTTGTTAGTTGTCTTAAGTGAGTCCAATGAACTGAAGAGTAGGTATTGTAACTCCACTGAGGCTCCGGGTCCAGCTGGCACATGGACAGCCCAAAGATTCCAGTCTCTTGGACCTACAAACTCCAGCACCAAGTATAGGTTTAAATAGAAGGCACAGATGAGCCATGTGTAGGGAAGCCATAAATGAGTCCAACTCTGTCACTCTCAGGAGCAAAAACTCCAAAGTAGGGCCCACTGGCAAGGCACCAAATTCCAGAGCTATCTGCCCTGACCATAGGACATGGGTGTCTCCAGAGCACTCAAGAGTCCCATTATTTGGGATAGTATCCACTTTGGCAGTCTATGAGATCCTGCTGAGATGTACATAAGCGTTATCTCTGGGATGAGCTCCTGACTAACTTTGAAGTCTCTTAGCTATATAAACTCTTTTGTCTTTACTGTTTCCCCCTTTTATTTGAGGTCTTTTTCCAGTTGCATTACTAGTTGGTGTTTGGTAGTAATCCCTTGGTGCTAGGGAGGCTCATCCCAGGAGTCATGTCCCATGCTGGGGGGAAGGTAATGCATTTATATAATGAGTATGGCTTAGAGAGAGGACACATTTGAGCAACAAGGAGGCTCTCAGGAGGTAACTCTTAGGCACTCCACAGCACTAGACTAGGTTTCAATTTCAAGAGCAAAGGCTCACAAGCATAGTCGTCAATATCAAGGGCCCATCAATGGATCATCCTCCTTTGCCAGTCGTTGCTCCTGCACTTGGGGGACTGTTGTTGTTCCATTAGAGAATGTAGCAGAGCTCTCCAGGATGGGAATTCAATATTCTCTGGGTTATTGTGTGAGTCTCCACCCACTGTGACAATGCCCTGTGAATATTTGAACATATTTGTATACCCAGGTGCACTTCCTCCCATGTATGCCCAGGTGAACTGCCTCCCATGTATCCCCCATCACTGAAACCCCACAGCAATGATCCTTCCCTGCCCCAGTTGTAACCCTTCTGTGATCCAAAGCTTCATCAAAAATGATGCCAATACTCTCTCTAAGCCAAACTCAGCATTTGAATGCATTACCTTCCCCCCAACGTGGGACATGACTCCCGGGGATGAGCCTCCCTGGCAACGAGGGATTAATACCAAGTGCCAACTGGCAACATGTTTGGAAAAAAGACCTTGAATAAAAGGGGGAAAAGGTAAAGAGAAATGAGTTCACATGGTTAAAAGACTTCAAAGAGAGTCGGGAGGTCATCCCAGAGGTAATACTTATGCATACCTCAGTAGGATCTCATAGAACACCTAAGTGGATATCACCCCACACTGAGCGACCCCTAAGGGCTCTGGTGACACTCAGCTCCTATACAAGTGGGGATAGCCCCAGAGAATGATGCCTAATTAGTGGGCTCTTCATTGGCATCTGTGTTCCTGAGAGTGACAGAGTTGGACTCAAACAAGTCATTCCTGCACATGGTCCATCAGTCCCTTCTACTCAAACCTATATGTGATGCAGGAGTTTTTAGGTGTA
>JAQZBX010021632.1:0-32144 GCA_029593785.1 Cabassous unicinctus
TTATGTTGAGTGAAGCAAGCCAGGCATTGAAGGATAAACAGCACATGACCTCACTGATATGAATTCAGGAAAGTGAGCAGTCTCCAAGAAACATTGTCTGAAAGAAAGGTTAACAAGAGAGAGAAAAAGAAGAGAATGTTTTAAGCCATCACCCATATGGACATAATCTATGGTAAAGTGATAGAGTATATTTGCATATTGAATGATAGGACAGGTGGGTAGTGATATTACTGGGTTCGGTGGTGCAGGGACAACAGGTGGGTAGATTACAAAGGGCAGGTTAGAATACCCAGGATACTGGGGGTAGAGATGGGAGAGGGTCCAATTGAACACGGGATTTGTGGGTATGAGGTTGAAAGTGCAGGGGTGGGAATGCTTTTATTGCAATATGAATAGGGAGTGTAACTGGTTTAGTGTGTTGGTTGGTGGGACATTCAGGATGGGGCACATTGGGAGCAGGCTTCTGGGAAGTGTGTGTGTTCATCCTGTCATAATGTGTTATGTGTGTGGGTGGAGACCCATACGGTGAGTGGGAAGGAGATGGACCCCCATATTTGGGAGCACAGATCCACTCAGAAACAGATAGGTGGGTGTCTCTTATGAGCAAGGGTGGATCCTAATAGGGGAGGACAATCAGTGTGTCAAGACCTCTTGTTGCATGTAACTATGAATCTTGTCATCCAATGAGTCAAGACGGGGTTGTCATGTGCCCCAGGCAGATGGGAAAGGAGGAACAGAATAGATCAAACAGGGGGAATTTAGTGGCCAGGGGAAATGTTTTTCATTACCTTACAGTGATGGACACAGGACATGATAAATATCAAAACTTATTAAATTGTACCATCTAAAATGTAAACTATACTGTAAACGATTGACAATGTTTAGTAGCTATGTTTCACTATCTGTATAACAGTTATAACAATGCTGCCATCCACATACAAAAAGTTTTAATATGGGGTGAGGAAAGGGGGACGAGGTTGGGTATATGAGAATCTCTAGTATTCTGTGTGTGACTTTTCTATAACCTAAAACTTCTTTGAAAATTAAATGAAAATTTGGGAGACACTGGGGAGTGAGAGGGGGAAGGTGCCACAGTACAGACTGACACCCGATAATGCAGTGATAAAAGGAAAAATGTCAAAAAAAATTTTTTTTTTAATTTTTTTGTTTTTTTCCATTTTTTTAATATCCCAATCCTTTGGTGTTTTTTCTAATTTTCTATGCATTTTATCTCTTACATTTAAACTTATCATTTTTATTTCATTTTCTTATTAATTGAATTTTGCTATAATATCGGCTTCATCTTTAAGGAAATTTTGGATCACAGAAGGGTTACAACAGGGGCACGAGAGGACTGTTGGTAGGGGGTGTCAGAGATGGGGGTTTCATGGGAGGAAGTTCACCTGAATATACATAAAAGATATATAAAATTGTTCTAATGATCAAGAGATAGGGCATGGTTGCAGGGGGTGGAGAATCACTCAATAACAGAGAATACTGAATTCCCAGCCTGGAGAGCTCTGCCACATTCTCCAAGGGAGCAGCAACAGACCCCCAAGTGCAAGGGCAGTGTCTGGCTAAGGAGGATGGTCCACTAATGGGTTCTTGGTATTGATGACTAGCTTTACAAGTCTTTGCTCTTGTATTTGAAACTTAGCCTATTGTTATGGGGTGCCTAAGGGTTGCTGGCTGAGACCCTCCTTGTTGCTCAAATGTGGCCTCTCTCTAAGCTAAACTCAGCATAATAATGCATTACCTTCCCCCCAGCATGGGACATGACTCTCAGGAATGGGCCTCCCTGGCAATGAGGGATTACTACCAAGTGCCAACTGGAAATATAATTGGAAAAAGACCTTGAATAAAAGGGGGAAAAGGTAAAGACAAATGAGTTCATATGTCTAAGAGATTTAAAGAGATTTGGGAGGTTATCCCAGAGGTAATGCTTACGCACACCTCAGTAGGCTCTCATCAAACACCAAAGTGGATATTACCCCAAACACAGGGGTTCCTGAGGGCTCTGGAGACACCCAGCTCCTATATAAGGGGGGAATCACTCCAGAGATTGATTCCTTATCAGTGGGCTGTACTTTGGAATCTGTGCTCCTGAGAGTGACAGAGTTGGACTCAATTAAGTCCTCCCTGCACATGGTCTATCAGTCCCTTCTATTCAAACCTATACTTAGCACTGGAGTTTGTAGGTGTACTTCCAGAGACTGGAGCCTTTGGCCTTCCCATGTGCCAGCTGTGCCTGGAATGTTGGTGGAGATGCAAGTCCTACTCTACAGCTCAATGGACTCACCCAAGACACCTGGTGGGGAGATGATGATGGACAACGGACTTCCCAGGGAATGGAGACAGCCTGCAGCTGCAGGAAGAATAATTCCATCCCTCTTACCCATGCAATCTAAGCCACCTCTCACTTGGAGGTGGAGTGGACATCACCATCCCAGAGTCCTCAGGATTGGTGGAAGAACTATGGACTAGAGTGGACTTACATGTATTCTGTGGTAGACATACTGTGATTCAAGCAATGGAAGAAATTACAACATTGATGTAGAGCCAGTGGCCACTGGACACTTTTGGGGCAGGGAGAGAGAAAAGCAAGTGTAATACAGGGGCTTTTTTGGGACTTGGGATTTATCCTGAGTGACATTACAATGACAGATATAGGCCATTTTTCATCAGCATATAACATGCAGAACTGTGTGGGAGAGAGTGTGGTCTACAATGTGAACTATGGTCCATGCTTAGTGGCAAAACTCCAGGATGTGTATATCCATTGCAGGTGATGTGCCACACTAATTAAAGATGTTTATGTGGAAGGTTGTGGGAGGTGTGGGAGGTGGGGCATGTGAATCCCTGTAATTTTTGTGTAACATTTATGTAATCAAAGCATCTTTTAAAATATTAAAAAAATATAATAAATGGCATAGCTAACATGGAACCTAAAATAGTGAATGAGATTTTGATATTCTTACAGAATTCTTGTTACCCCTTGATGCATTTCAAAGCATTCTGGGCATAAAGTAGAAAGATACTTGCAAATTTCCCTAAGGAATAGGGAAAATAGAAATATTAAACTTCTTCACCTGGTAAATTCCAACTGCTCTCTCAAACAATTGTCCGTCCCAATTTATTGAAATTGTAGAACCTTTTAAGCTAAAATTGAAAAAGAAACTTGCTAGTAAACTGATCCCTCAGTCTCAAGGCTTGCACTCATGATACTTATTTCTACAATGATGAAACTAAACCTAACTATAATTAATGCCTAAGAGTCATCTCTAGAGAAGTTCTTTGTTACTCAAATGTGGCCTGTTTCTTTAAGCCAGGGGTTCTTAACCAGGTGTCCATTAGCTTGAATTGGAGTTTCAAAAAAAAAAAAACATTATTCTTGTGGGTATGTGTTGGTGCAGGTATGATATATTTATTAAATAATACACAATACAGTGTGGACTTAGTAAGGGGTCTGTGGTTTTCACCTGACTGGCAATGGGTTCCACGGAACAAAACAGTTTAAGAAGCCCTGCTGTCTAAACCACTTCTCACTAGCTTCCCCACTACTTGGGACAGGACTTCCAGGGATAAAGTTTTCCCTGGCAATGTGGCCTTGACTTCCAGAGATTTTTCCTGGTAATCCCAGAATTGAGAACTCTCAGGGATGGGTTTTCCTGACAATGTGGGATTAGACCAAAAGGGGGAATAGAAATAGAATAGAATAAAGTTTAAATGGCTAAGAGATTTCAAATACAGTCAAGAGGTCATTCTGGAGGTTACATTTATGCAGGGTTCAGCCAGTGGGCAAAGCCCAAAGAATATTCCATGCTGTATCTAAGAATGGCAATAAAATTATTTCCCCAATGTATCAAGGATATTTAAAACTACAAGATTCAGGATTTTACACAAGAGAGGGAGGAGTAGTAACCAAGGGTTAAGAATTAACAAATAATTATTATTACTAAATCTTTATATAGATGCCTTTATATTATAAAATAATAAAACATTAATACCTGAAATTACTGATGCTAGCTAGGGTGATCTCATCCATTTCTGGTTATTTCAGACTTAACCTCACCTTGTGTATGCTTATCTTTGTGATCATAGTTCTAGATTGACCTTACCCTTTTTTATAGTTCAGGCTCACCCTTGTGTATGCTTACTTTTGGGATGGTAACCACTCCACCCACCTCTGTTTAATATCCATATGAAAACCTTGTGACTGACCTCTACTCTGTACTTTTCTATCCCAGAATTAAAGTTACAATGATTGTAACTTTATTACTCACCCTGGGTTGATACCCACCCCTATCTTTTTCAGCCCTTTAATGTTTATAAATGGAGGAACCTGTGTCCAGCTCCACATCAATTATTCATTAACACCCCAATGTTTTAAAATATTAGAATTTCTGAATATCAGGGAAGCAGTTTCAGGCCATGAGACCACTGTGCTCCATTGCTGGTGCAACCAATAATCTCTCACTCTACTTGAAAGCCCAGTGTCTCAGGAATTGACTTTAAAGATGCAGTAGGAGTAATGAACCCACTTTTTCTTGGCCCATTTGGAAGTCTCTTCTTTGCTCAGAGGGCTGCACCTGTGTTTCAAGTCTGATTCGTGGAGGCCTACCTTGTCTTTGGGTCTCCAGCCCAGTTGGTGTGTATCCACTGTGGGTTGGGGACAGGCAGGTCTTGCTGCAACCCTCCCAGCCCACTCCTCATCTCCTCCTTCCCAGGCCCCCATCTCCTTCCAAGACCTTTACACACTTTCTGGGAAGGGTCAATGTGCAGAGATCCCAGCAGTTACTTCAGTGGCAGAGACAAAGAATTGAGACCAGAGCCCAGGGAGGAAGTACCTCCTAGTTCCAAGGCTCTCCCTCCTGGCACTTGCTTACTGTAAGGGAGCAGAGGGGGGTACAGATGCTGGGCTGTCCCAGGAGGTCCCACTGCCTCCTGCTCCATCTCTCTCCAGATGGTCACTTTGGCCTTTGGAGCACTAATGTCCTAGCCGGGTGTAACCTTTATAGCAGCACCTGGCCCCATTTTCTTGCCTCTCTCAACCCAGTGACCCACTCACTGCTTCTCACTGCTCCCTACCAGACCTGGGCTACAATTTCCTTTTGGCTCATCCTCTTCCATTCTCAAAAGCAATGAATGCATAAAAAAGCACCAGCCAAAGTTTTTTCTGCAGGGGAGGAATGGTTATACACAGACCCAACCACCTATCTAGTGTTGACTCTCTCCCTCCCTTGTAAATAGACTTTCCCAAGGGAGCATTCCTGCCTGTTCTTGTCATCATGCAGTTCATCTCCCTCCTGGACTGAGGTCTCCTTACCTGGTCTCTTCTCCACAGGCTGCTCACAGGGTCTCCCACACTCTGTGCACTACACAGGCCATAGCTGGGAAAGGAAGCCTCAAGCTGAGCCTCATGCTCAAGGCTGGGCCTGCTTTCAAATCTGTGCCATCTGGGGAAGAGAGACCATTGCAATGTCATGAGGATATTCCTGGCCGTAAGACAACTGTACGCATGTACTAGTTGCTCAGTGCATTTTGATAGCCAATTAATAATGAGGCTTATTGGGTATAAATGATGGTTACATATTGGGGGTCATGGGATATACTTGAAATCAGTGTTGCAATGACCATGATCACTGATCATTTTCATAAATCAATATCATCCCCTAGAAAAGTTTTCTGTTCATTCAGGATATAGAGAAGTAGCTGAAGAATATATCTCATCTGAATAAATTTTTAAAATTGATCAAATTCTTGAGTCATTGAAATTCCATTGCATTATATATCATGTGAAATAGTTGTCATTCAGAGATTAAAATATGAATATATAGACAGAGTTGAAGGACAATAGCTTATATTGAAAATTATAGGGAACCCAGTTGTTTGATTACAAAGTTAAGAACCACTTTAAATTATTAATAGCCCACCCATTGCTCATTTTATAATGAGAAGTTTTTGGCATATTTTTTGAAGTTGGGTTCTAAGATAAATTGTTAGGTTTTTCTTGTCTGTAAAATTTTCTTAGTTTCATATGCTGGAAATATTGTAAGGAGACCATTAGCTGATACCTGTTGATCAGTTTGAAACTTTTGGTCACCCATTTGAGGCAGCTGGTTGCAAAGAGCTCACTGCACCATCACTCAGGCTGTCAGCTGCCTAGCTTCATATCTTTCCCCTCTGAACTTCCTGAGGTGCTGAAGGCTGTGTGACCAAGAGCTGGGACCTAACCTGCTAAGGGGCCAAGGGCTGGGGCCAGGCCTTTGGACACCAATCCTCACCACCTCTCAAAATCCTGGCACTGATTCTGATGCAGCCATCAAAAGTAGGTCAGTGTGTTTCCCAGAGACTATGGACACAGGGTATTGTTGACCCTTAAAACCTGAGTAATTTAGAAGCCTCACCTTATCAAGGTCAACATCTTCAATGGTAGGTACTGTTGACAACATGTACTTTTTTTGGGGGGTTAGCATTCCCTTTTTTACAAATTTATTTATTTATTTATTTATTGATTGATTGATTGATTGATTGATATTTTAAAAGCAGCTTAGATTACATAAATGTTACACAAAAGTTACAAGGATTCCCATGTTCCCCACCTCCCACACCTCCCATAACATCCCACATAAACATCTTTCATTAGTGTGGCACATCACCTGCAATGAATATACACATCCTGGGGCTTTGCCATTAAGCATGGACCATAGTTCACATTGTAGACCACACTCTCTCCCACACAGTTTTGCACGGTATATGCTGATGTAAAATGGCCTATATTTGTCATTGTAATGTCACTCAGGATAATTCCCAAGTCCCAAAAAAGCCCCTGTATTACAATTGCTTTTCCCTTCCCTGTCCCAAAAGCATCCAGTGGCCACTGGCTCCACCCCATTGTTGTAATTTCTTCCATTGCTTGAATCACAATATGTTGTACAACAGAATACCAGAGAGTCCACTCTAGTCCATATCTCTTCCCCCAATACTAAGGAGTTTGGGATGGTGATGTCCACTCCACCTGAAAGTCAGAGGGGGTTTATATCTCATGGATAAAATGGATGGGATTATCCTTCCTGCAGCTGCAGGCTGTCTCCACTCCCTGGGATGGCCGTTGTCCATCATCATCTCCTCACCAGGTGACTTGGGTGAGTCCATTGAGCTATAGAGTAGGAGTTGCAGCTCTACTGTGCTTCCAGGCACAGGTGACACATGGGCAGGCCAAAGACTCTAGTCTCTGGAAGTAAACCTACAAACTCCAGCATCACAAATAGGTTTAAATAGAAGGGACTGATGGACCATGTGCAGGGAGGACTTAGACAACATGCACTTTTGATAGAATGTGATGAGAATGGCATTTTACCTCTGGGGTCTTACCCCCCCCAAACTTGTTACTCCTGTCTAATTATAAGAAGTACATCAGACAAATTGCCATTAAGGGGCCTCTTACAAACTCTCTGATTGGTCCCCCTCAAACAATCAAGATCATCAAAAAGGACAGTCTGAGAAACCATTAGTACCTAGCAGAACCCAAGGGCTCATGATTACTAAATATCATGTGTTTTGGGGACAGGTGCTGAGACAGAAATGGGTCATTCAGGAAAACTGAGGAAATGTGAATAATCTGAAGACTTTAGTTAATCATAATATATCAATATTGATTCCTTGGTTGTGACAAATGTTCCACAGTAATGCAGCACACTGACTACTAGGAACTGGGTGTGGGGTACATAGAGAACTCTGTACTACCTTCCAGGTCCTTTTCTGGGTCATAACAGGAAGAAACTCAGCCCAGCACAAGGTGTTTTCTCCAGCTACAGGTCTGCAAGCCCCTCCCCATGACCTCAGGGCTCTGACTTGCCAAGACTCATCCTTAGGTCCTGTCCCAGCCCTTGTCTGGAGACTGTGCCTGCAGGACCCTTGCTTACTTCTGGATGGAGGTAATTGTTCCCCAAAGGCCACTCCTTTTCCTCAGCTCTCCCATGTCACCAGAGACCTTGGGAGCCACCCTGAGCAGACAGTTCAAATTTATAGGAAAGTAACAAACAAAGGAGGCACTAAATGGGAGGAATCTGGGATTTTAACACCAAGGTTATAATCCCCCTATAATCAGGGTAAGGATATTGTTTATCTTTCATTTTAATGTGGATGTTTTCAACTTATATAGGAATCAATTGTGGACACATGTCTTGTTTTGACAGGGAATGTAGTATTCATGAATAAACAGTTATCTATATGTTGCCTTTTGAACAATTTCCTAATTTTCCTTTCAATGATTCTCAAAACACAGATTTATATTGATGTGACCTAGAATATATTGTGGATAAAATGCCCCTTCAATTGCTTTGCACCAGTCTTTTACAATTTCACTTTGAAATGATGATGTGTCCCCAGATACTCGTAGCACCTTGGCTTTGTTGCCCCTGGCCCTATTTGTGCAGCTGATTGGAAAGAAGATAAACAGGACCTATGGTTTTGACTCTAGAATAAGTCAAGGTCTGTAATATAAGTTGGATGTGACTGACTCAGGGGTGGGATGTGTCTAGTTGAATGTGCAGATGCACCCTGGATGTTACAAGTAGTCTCAGGACAGCAGGATTAGAGGAGGATTGTCCATGTTTGCTTTGGTGGGAAGCATCAAGATAAAAGTGTGGATGTGCAGACAGAGTTCATCCTGGATATTACTAGTAGACTCCAGGTAGCAGGTGTCAGAGGATGGCTCACCATGTGTGCCTGCATGGGGTAGGTCATGTGACTTGTGGAGAAGGGTTTGTATGGGGTGGTCACTGCATGGGTGGTGGGAGTGACACTCAGATGTGAGCACCCTGAAAGTGAGTAATACCCACTCTGTCCTTTTTCACCATGAGCTCCCTAGTTCTTCAGGGACACATCTTGGGTTTAGCTTATCAGCCTGTGCACTCTTCAGGCCTTATAAGGTTGAGGGGGGAAGAGGGTGAGGGGAGTGAACTGGTCACAGTCAACACTGTCACAAAACCCCCAACCCACCTTTTCCTGCACTCTGAAATTTTCCCTCTGGGTGTTCATGGCCAAGTACATATTTTTGTAAATCTGCAGCATCTCTGTTCATGGGATAATGGGGGAGACCAATCCCTGGTTAGAAGGTGCACACATTGACAGCCTTTTTTCCTCAGGTAGTCCTTACCCTCAAGAGGGCACTTTCTAGGAACACTCCCCCTGAATTCAGTGTGCCTGGGGTGTGCAAAAACACAGGGGAGGGGAGGAAAATGTTTACCTTGGTGTTGACAGGTGTGTGATTTTTCACCTAGAGTGTGGGGTTCTAGGAAGATGGTCTCCTACCTGAGGGTGGCTGGGTCAGGGATGTGTTGCTGGACTGGTGTGTAAAGTGTTTTTTTCCAGAGGTTTGGGAACAGGGTAGACCCATTTGCAGGTGGTTTCAGGCAACCCTGAGTTTGGGTCTCTTTTCTTCAGTGCATCCTCAGATGCTGGCACATGCTGACACCTAATGAAGGTAGAATCTCCTCACTTACAAGAGAATCTGGTTGGGGTTAGAGCCAGAAGTCAGTGTCCTGCCAGCTACAGGATCCACCTGCTCCAACAGAATCCCTGGATTCTGTCCCTTGATCCAGCCTCCCACATACACACACTCTGGGGATGAACTAGGTTTGAGGAGTCATGGATTTGAATGAAAAGCCTGCTTCCAGGTTAATGTACAGTTGTGCTCTGACAGTGCCTCCTGCCTCTTATGAAGCTTGTGGTTGCTTCCCAAAACTTGAACTATTCTGGTTTCCCATATGCCTTCTCATGATGAAATGTGAGCTGCATTTCCCCATAGATGCACTTGAACTCCACACTTCAGCCCATCCCTCTGCCCACACCATCCCTCAGTGTTGAGAATTTCATCCTGTCTTTGAGTCAGTCTTCTACATGAAACTTAGCCAAATCCCCAAATCCACTGCTGAATTTTTATTTCCTCTTTGGGAGTTCTGATGTCTTGAGTGCTAGGCTGTCCATCCAGTATGTATGCCTTCTGTGTCACTCTCAGAGCCAAAAACAAATTCCCAGGCCCCATGAGCCATCTCCCAGCAGCTTTCACATATGAGGGTAATGTAGGAAATGTTCACAATTAAAGTGAAAACAGGCTGCACTTCCTATGTATATTACTGAGCAATGCCTTTCCAGCCACAAGCAGGGGGAGAAGCTGTCATGGGCAGGGTGTCTGTGGGCTGAGAAGGCTTATGGGGGTTCCAGAAGGGAGAGTTATTCCTCTGATTGTCTCCCTTATTGTATGAAAGTAAGTTACATCTTAGCCATGTGTTCCCTAGGGCAAAGTCACCAGCATATACATGCCTATAGAGTCTTAGCAGGACCACTATGTGGAGAGAACATATCACCTATGCATTTCTTGTGATTCCCTCTTCCAGTTGCTGGCTGCTCCCCAGGATCCCAGGGAGATTCTCAGTCACACAATGGCAGGAATCAACCACACATTCATAGTGGATTTTTTCCTACAGGGTTTCACAGAAAACCCCCAGCTCCAGGGTGCCTTCTTTACTCTCTTCTTCCTCTTTTATGTGATGGCTTTAGCAGGGAACTGCCTCATTCTCATGGCCATCTACCTGAATCCTTCCCTCCATACCCCAGTGTACTACTTTCTCACCAACCTTGACATCTTAGACATTCTCTGCACATCTACTGTTCTCCCTAAGTTGTTGGAGAACCTGATGGACATGGGCTTCACCATCTCCTATGGGGGCTGCCTGACACAAATCTTTTTTCTGACCTGGTTTATGGGGGCTAAGCAGCTGCTGCTGCTCACCCTCATGGCCTATGCCTACTATGTGGCCATCTGGCAGCCGCTGCACTATCACACACTGATGAGCAGAACCCTATGTGCCCTGTTGGCAGGCAGCATCTGGGTGTTTAGTAGAATAAGCACTTCTGCACCAGCTTGATGACAAGGTTAACTTTCTGCAGTTCCAATCAGGTACATCACTTCTGGTGTGAAATCCCCACACTGTTGCTACTTGCCTGTAGCCCAACATATGTGAACAATGTCATGATTGTCATCGCATATTTTAACTTCGGGGTGATCCACTTCCTGTTGACCATGGCTTCCTATGGCTTCATCATTGCAAACATCCTGTGCATTGCTCATCTGAGGGGCAAATGTCAGGCCTTCTCCACTTGCTCTTCCCACCTCTTGGTTATCTGCATGTGCTACTCAACCATTGTCTACACTTACATCCTCCCAGGTTCTGGCTCCTCCATGGAAAATGGCAAAGTGGTAGCTGTTGTGTACACAGCAATAAGCCCCACCCTGAACCCACTCATCTATACACTGTGGAACAAGGATGTAAAAGTGGCCCTCAGGAGGGTGTTTCCCACATTTGGTAAATGAAAAGAAATGGCCTGGGTGAATGTTTCTTGACGTTAATGAGTGAATTTTAAAAACTGACTTTGAAATCTGAGGAAAGTGGCAAAGGGAAGAATGAAATTCATGTGATAGATTTATAAACATTCCCCCCACCCCCAGTGGGACTGGCCAATTTTTCTGGGGAAACTTTAATTGAACCTACCAAGGAGCTAACTATTGATCATCTCAGGGCTTCAAGAGAGCAAGAAGTCAGTGGGATAAAAAGAGAGCAGGTGGCCTATAGGAACAGCAGGAAGCATAGCTACTTACACAAGATGCACCCTCCCTCCAATCTTTGCTGACATTTTCACCTACACAACAGTGCCAGGAATCAAAATTGTAGTCTCATTTGAGTACACCACTGACCATTTCTTCTTTCAGAGTGGGAGTATCAGGTTCTGAGGTAGGTCCCATTATGTACACTCCTTGGTGAATTTTGACATGGCTTCTCTTGATATGCTGCTTCGGAGAATTGCACCTGGACCCTGATTCTGTTTCTCACCACCTCTGTGATGTGTGTCATCCTTTGTAATGTAAAGGTGAAGAGTGGTGGAATAATCAAGCTTTCCATTTTAATGACCTGTTGAAATGAGGTATATTTAAGTTTATTTTTTTCCTTTCACAAAGGGAAGTCATTCTTTAGCCAAGGATCTTTGCCATCACAGGAAATATTTGTATAGATTTTTAGTTTGTACAACATGCCTTCAACATAATTTTATGGGTTCAATTCTTGTTCAGTCTCCTTTTTCTCCTTCTCTTCCTCTTCCTCAGCCTCCTTCTTCCTTTTCTTTTCTTGATTGTCATTATTAGTCTTCTTCTTCTAGCCTCTAAATGTTTATGTTCTTCGGCACTTAAGGTTAAACTCTCTTCTCTTAATAATTATACTTATGCACACATCTGCATTTATCATTAATATTTGCCACTGATACCCAAATTAATAGCTAGAGA
The DNA here is from genome assembly GCA_029593785.1 of Cabassous unicinctus. Lineage (NCBI taxonomy): Eukaryota > Metazoa > Chordata > Mammalia > Cingulata > Chlamyphoridae > Cabassous > Cabassous unicinctus. Next base: position 12,341 of record JAQZBX010021632.1, read on the forward strand.
TCTTCATTCACAATCAAACCCCAGACTCATTGCTGTAATTGCCTACATATCATAGCACTGCTAAGTTTTCTAAGATTCTCATCAACAATCTAAATGCATGGTCCTCAATTTGCTCATCCCCATCTAATTTTAAGATTCATAGTGACTGAAAAATTCTTGTCCTTTTTCTAACCTCTGTATATAATGCATGCTCAAATTCTATTTATTGACCAACTGGTCTGCCAACATTGATTCTTGATCTCCCATAATGATGTTTTAACCCTGTATCCACAAAATTTATAATGAAAATTTTCAAGCTTGTAGAAAAGTTGAGAATTTTCCAGTAAATAATTATGTTCCCAATACCTTAATTCTCTCATTAACTTGTTCTTACAGTTGCTTTATTATTTGTCCTTTTATCAATTCAATTTGGTTCTTTTATGAATTTCAAAGCAAGTTTCAAACTTCACTTAATTTCTCCTTAAAAACTTCATTGTAATATTCATTAATTAGTGTTAAACATTTGTTTACAGTTTCTTTTCCTTTTAAGGTAAATTTTTCATTGAAATATGTAAATAAATGTGTGCATTTTCTGAATTTTGACAGAAGCATATAGCTGCACAACCAAAACTTTTATAAAGATAGATGATTTCCTCCTGTCTTTCTCAAGTCAATCCCAACCCTACTGTTTCTTAAGTTAGCACCATTCTGATTTATTTCACCATTGAACAGTTCACATGTTCTTAAACTTCATAAAAATGAAGTATATGAGGCTTCTTTCAATTAGTATACTATTTCTGAGACATTCATGTTTTTTACTGTATCATTAGTTTCTTCATTTTTACTAATATTCCTTTGTATGGATAGATCATATTTTATTTATCCATTTGCCTGTTGATGGACATTTATATTTTTTCTAACATTTATGAATCAATCTGCTATGAAGATTTGCATACATGTCCTTCTACTGTTGTGTTTTTGTTTCTTCCTGGGTACATGACTATGAGTGCAATCCCTGGGTCTTAAGGAATGTGTATGTTTGATTTTTTTTTAAACAATTTTATTGATACATATTAATAAAGCATACAATTAATCCAAAGTGTACAATCAATGGTATTTGGTATAATCACATAGCTGTGTGTTCATCATTTCAATCATTATTAAAGCATTTTCATTATTTCAGTAATAATAATAAAAACATTAACCAGACAAGCAAACAAACAAGAAAATTCCTCACCTCTCAATCTCTCTGTTTCCCCTGCTGTACATAGCTGCTATTTCTGGCTATTCTTGCACAATTATTTATTTGTATATTCAACAGTTTTACTGAGTATGTTCACATACCATATGATCTATCTAAAGTGTATAATCAATGGTTTTAGTATAATGACAATGTTGTATATTCATCATCTCAAAAATTTTAGAACAATTTCATTACTCAAAAAAGACAGTCTCCACACCCCTTAGCATTCCTTCCTCAGCCCTACATAACCACTAATCTAATTTCATCTTCATAAATTGATAGGTATTTACATTTTATATAAATGAAATCATACAATAGGTAGTACTCTGTGTCTGGTCTCTTTCACTTACCATAATGTTAATTATTTTCTGATATTAACATTTTGAAGTTTTATCCTACATTAATTCAGCTTCAAAGTCTTACATATGCAATGTTACCCATATTCATATTTCCTATAATATATTACTATTTCACACACTATATTTAGTTCAACATAGCACAATCATAACAGTGTTTGTTCTTTTGTGTCTGAATTGTTTGACTCAACATAATGTCCTCCAGATTCATCCATGTTTTTATATGTTTCATGATCTCATTTCTTCCTACTGCTGCATATATTCCATCATGTGAATATACCACAATTTGTTTATCTATTCATCAATTGATGGATGCCTGGGTTGTTTCCAACTCCGGGCAATAGTGAATAATGCTGTTATGAACATCAGTGCACAGATGTCTATTCGTGTCACCGCTCTCAATTCATCTGGGTATATAGCTAGTCATGGTATTGAGAGCTTCAGTACAAATCTATATTCCACTTCAATAGGAACTGCCAAACAGTCCTCCACAGTGACTACCATTCCACATTCCTACCCACAGTGAATGAGCATTCCTATCTCTCCACATACTCTCCAACATTTACAGTTTTCTGACTTTTTAATAAAGGCTAGTCTAATAGGTATGAAATGATATCTATCATTGTAGTTTTGATTTGCATTTCCCTAATCGCTAGTGATGTTGGACATTTTTTCATGTGTTGCTTTGCCAATTGTATTTCTTCTTTGGACAGTTGTCTTTCTGAGTCTTTTGCCCATTTTTTAAATCAGATAGTTTGCCTTTTGATTGTTGAGTTGTATGATCTTATGTATCATGGATATAATAATCCATATAAGATATGTGATTGCCAAATATTTTCTCCCATTGAGTTTGCTGCATTTTCACCCTTTTCACAAAGTCCTTTGAGGTGCACAAGTGTTGAATTTTGAGAAAGTCTCATTTATCTATTGTTTTTCTTTTGTTGCTTGTGCTTTGGGTGTAAGGTTTAAGAAACTACTGCCTACCATAAGATTTTGAAGATGTTTTCATACATTTCCTTCAAGGAGTATTATGGCTGTTTTTATATTTAGATCCTTAATCCAATTTGAGTTAATTTTTGTATAAGGTGTGAGATAGGGGTCTTCATTCTTTCCTTTGGATATGGCTAACCAGTTCTCCCATCACCATTTGTTGAATAGACTGTTCTGGCCCAGTTGGGTGGGCTTAACAGTCTTGCTAGAAAGCACTTGAACATAGATGTGAGGGTCGATTTCTGAGTTCTCCATTTGGATTCATTGGTCAAACTGCCTGTCCTTATGCCAATACCTGCTCTGTAGCTAAGTAATGGCTTTAAAGTCAGAAAGTGAGGGTCCTCCAACTTCATTTCTCTTTTTTAAGATATTTTTTGTTATGCAGGGCTCCTTACCCTTCCAAATGAATTTGATTATTGGGTTTTTGTATTCTGCAAAAAAGGCTGTTGGGATTTTTATTAGGATTGCATTAAATCTGTAACTCAGTTTGGGTAGAATTTACATCTTAATGATATTTACTCTTACAATATATGAGCATGGAATGTCCTTCCATATTTAAATCTTCTTCAGTTTTAGCAATGTTTTGTAGATTTCTGAATACAGGTCCTTTTTGTCCCTGATTAAGCTTATTCCTAAATATTTTATTGTTTTTGTCATTATTATAAATGGAATTTTTTTCTGATTTCCTCCTCAGATTGCATATCAGTAGTGTATAGAAATACTATTGAGTTTTGCACATTAATCTTGCATCCCATGAATTTGCTGCACTTGTCTATTAACTCTAGTAATTTGGTTGTGGATTTTTCAGGATTTTCTAGGTATAGTACCATATCATCAGTGAATAACGAAAGTTTTACTTCTTCTTTTCCTATTTGAATGCCTTTTATTTTTTGTCTAGCCTAATTTCTCTAGCTAGAACTTCTAACACAATATTGAATAACAAGGGATTCAGTGGGCATCCTTGTCTTGTTCCTGATCTCAGCAGTAAACCTTTCATTCTTTTGCCATTGAGTAAAGTGCTAGCTGTAGGTTTTTCATATATGCACTTTGCCATATTGAGCAAGCTTCCTTCTATTCTTATCCTTTGGTGTGTTTTTATCAAGAAAGGGACTGTATTTTGCCAAATGCCTTTCTGCATCATTAGAGAGGATCATATGATTTTTCTTCTTGAATTTATTAATATGGTTTATTACACAATTGATTTTCTTGTGTTGAACCACCCTTGCATACCAGGGATAAAACCCACTTGATTGTAGTGTATAATTCTTTTAATGTGCTTTTGGATTCTGTTTGCAAATAGTTTGTTGGGAATTTTTGCATCTAAATTCATTAGAGATATTGTTCTGTAGTTTTCTTTTTTCATAGTATCTTTATCTGGTTTTAGTATTAGGTGATGTTGGCTTCACTGAATGAGTTTGGTACCATTCTTTCCTGTTCAATTTCTTGGAAGAACTTGAGTGAGATCAGTATTAGGTAGTCTTTGAATGATTGGTAGAATTCACCTGTGAAGCCATCTGGTCCTGAGCTTTTCATCTTTGGTAGGTTTCTTTGACTGTTTCAATCTCTTCACTTGTGATTTGTTTATTGAGGTCTTCTATTGCTTCTAGAGTTAGTGAAGGTGATACATATGTTTCTGGGTATTTGTCCATCTCATCTTGTTTTTTGGCATACAATTGTTCAAAGTATCCTCTTATGATCTCTTTTATTTCTGTGAGGTCAGTGGTAATGTCCACCCTCACATTTTTGATTTTATTTATTTGTTTCTTTTTTCTTTTATTCTTTGTCAGTCTAGCTAAGGGTTGTCAATTTTGTTGATCTTCTCAAAGAACAAACTTTAGGTTTTGTTGATTCTCTATGTTTTTTTTATTTCATTTATTTCTGCTCTGATCTTTACTATTTCTTTCATTTGGCTTGTTTGGGACTAGTTTGCTGTTCTTATTAGTTCCTCCACGTGTGCAGTTAGATATTCAATTTTAGCTCTTTTTTTCTTTTTTTAATGTAAGCATTCAGGGCTAAAAAGGATCCTCTCAGCACTACCTTTACTGTGTCCTGTTTGTTTTATACTTTGTGTTCTCTTTTTCATTCATCTCAAGATATTTGTAGAATTCTCTTGCAATTTCTTCTTTGACTCACTGATTGTCTAAGTGTGTGTTGTTTAATGTTCATATCTGAATATTTAAGAGTGTGTTGGTTATCACCATATGTTTATGATTTCTTCCTTTTCCCATCCATTATTGATTTCCAGCTTCATTCCATTATGATCAAAGAATATGTTTTGTATAATTTCAATATTTTAAATTTAATAAGAATTGTCTTGTGACCCAACATATGTTCTATCTTGGAGAAGGATCTATGAGCACTTGAAATGAATGTGTATCCTGTTGTTTTGGGGTCCATTTCTCCATAGGTATCTCTTAGGTTTAGTTCATTTATCATATTATTCAAGTTCTCTGTTTATTGATCCTCTGTCCATATGTTCTATCCAATACTGAGTGTGATGTATTGAAGTCTCCAACTATTATTGTAGAGACATCTATTTCTTACTTCAGCTTTGCCAGTGTTTGACTCATGTATCTTGGACCACTGAGATTAGGTGCATAAATATTTAGTATAGTTATTTCTTCTTGCTGAATTGCCCCTTTTATTAATTTATAATGACCTACCGCATCCCTTATAACAGTTTTGCATTTAAAATCTCTTTTGTCTGATATTAATGTTGCTGCTCCAGCTCTTTTTTGCTTAGTATTTGCATATCTTTTTCCAACCCATCACTTTTAACCTGGTTGTGTCCTTATGTCTGAAATGAGTCTCTTGTAGACAACATATACATGGCTTATATATTTTATCCATTCTATAAGTCCATATCTTTGATGGGGGAGTTCATGCCATTAACATTTAAAATTATTATTGTAAAGGCATTAATTACTTCATCCATTTTGGTCTTTGACTTTCTGTTGTCATATCAAACTATTGTCTATATTTTTACACTTTAATTTACCCCTTCTAATAATCTACATTTCTACAGTATTCTCCACATCTATCACTCTTGTGTTTCCTTTCAGACTGTAACACTCCTGTAGTATCCCTTGTAATTCTTCTTTTTTCATAGTATATTCTATCATATGTGTAGCACTCCTCCTCCCCTTGCATACAGTGATGTGGTGGCAGGCGCCTGTGCTCACTTTCTGATACAGTTGCAGTTGAGAACCATCTGTGGGAAACAAGTGGTTACTGGGGACATGGAGAGATGTACAGAGCCCCTGCCACATTCATTGATAATTGTGCCTGCTGTGTTGTGTGCCATGTCAATTGGTCAGGAAAGCACTAACTCCATCACTCCCGTGTCCTGGAGATGGGTGGCAAGCACCTTGTGTAACTCTATGAACTACAAACTTTTGAAGAATGTGTGGATTGTTGAGCCCTGTGGGGAAATAAAAGTGATGTGGCCCAAGAGGACCTTCTTGGGTAAATGCATGGTTTGGGGACTAAGATCATATTGAAAAAACATGGAGTTGAGCAAAGGCAGGGGACAAGGACCACGGGCTTCTTGTGAGAAAGGGAGATGAAAAAACAAACTGGATCGAACCTCCATCTCTCTGAGCCCAAGTGAGAGACTGACCATGTCCTGAAAACAAGAAGCAGTAGATTAAGGCTCTTTTGAGCCTCACAAAAAGAAGAATAAGCCAGATTTGGTAAATGGCTCTGGGTTTCCTAAAATTGGCTAAGGATTCATAGTTTTGTTGTTGTATTGATTTATGGAGAAAACATTTATAAAAGCAAAATGCTAGCCATTCATTCCTAAAATTGGAAAGACCTTGTAACTATGAGCCCCTCCCTATGCCTCCCTGGGTTCCTGGTCAGCTTCCTGTGGAGAATGTGGAGAGAACACAGTGGGACAGAGTTACTGAGAAGTCAGGGCATTCTGTAGGCCCCTCATCCCCATGATACCTGAGCTCCCAGTCTGAGCTACAGAACCCACAGGAATGAATGGGCACAAAATCCCCACTCCTCTTTCCCTCATCCACATTTTCCCTTTTCACATTGAAAATAATTAAAACTACATAATGAAACATCAGCAGGGTTCATGGACACTCATTTATGTCCTTGTGACATGAGTAGAATTCCAAGAGCTTGGAACTTACCTCCAGACACAAATTTAGTGAAATAAATCCCTATAATTTAGTGATTAAAAGGTAGGGACAAGTCCACAACCTCTATAATAGTAATAACAATGAACTATAGGGACAAAGGCACAGCATTAATTTTATATCCCAATATAAATCAGATTTTTTACTTTATACTTAGAGCAGTTAAAGGTTTACAGAAAAATTGCACAGAAGGTACCAAGTATCCCCTCATTACACCACCTGACATACACAAACACATAGAGTTCCCCCTATTATTAGCATCTTGCTTTGGTGAGGTATATTTGAGGCAATTGAGGAACCACTAATGACATCTTAATAGTAACTAAAGTCCATAGCTTACATTAAGTTTCTCTCTTTGTGTTGTACACTTTTATGGGTTTTGACAAAAGCATTGTGTCATTTATCCACCATTACAGGACTAGACAGAATCATTTCAGTGTCCCACCTCTTCATCACTCCTCTCCACAAACATTGGCAACCACCGATCTTTTCACTGTTTCTGTAGATTTACCTTTTCCTTTTTTTTTTTTTCAATTAAAAGAAAGTGTGTATTTTGTATGAAAAAATACAGAACACTGATCACAGGAACAATTTGCTAAATGCAGTGAGCAATTTTTGTTCATATACTATAATGTTGCTGTTTTATATTTATCTGGTCTTTTTTGGTTACTATTTTCATGGAATGTCATATAGTTGAAGCCATGCCATATGAAGTCTTTACCAACCAACTTTTTTACTTAACAATATGTGTTCATGACTTGGTAGCTCATTTCTCTAATTTTCACTCAGTTTGTATCCTTTCTTAAAGAGTCCTGGGAAGCAGATGTGGCTCAAGCAATTGGGATCCCATCTACCATATAGGAGGTCCAGGGTTCAATTCCTGGGCCTCCTGGTGAAAAGCAAGCTGGCCCACATGGTGAGCTGGCCTGAGCAGAGAACCAGCCTATGCAGAGTGTGGCTCATGTGGAGAGCTGGCACAACAAGATGACACAACAAAAAGAGACACAGAAGAAAGACACTAAGAGATGCAGCAGACCAGGGAGCTGTGGTGGCACAGAGGATTGAACAGCCTCTTTCCACTTCAGAAGGTCCCAGGATTGGTTCCCAGTGTTGCTTGAAGAGAAGACAGGCAGACACAGAAGAACACACAGAGAGCAGACAGCGAGTGCAAGACAATGAAAGGAGTTGGGTTGAAATAAATAAATAAATAGATTTTAAAAATAAATAAATAAAGAGTCCTGTATGAACATTGGACTCCAACCAAACAGACAGGTCTCCCAAATAGAGCAGAAGGAGAGGGAATGACATGATCTACCATAACTAGCTGGAAACAGAAACCCACCATAGAAAGAGAGAAAGGGTTAGGGGAAGTGGACTTGCCTCCCTGTTACTTCTTTCTTCCTGTTCCCCATGCAACACCCAGCCCACATGGAAGAATTTATTGGATCCCCTCTGCAAGGGGGTGGCTTCCTACCTCTCTTCCCTCACTTGGTTCTCCTACAGGCCAGTCTGTGTCCTCTTCCTTTCTCTAGTCTCTGGCATATTCACCAACATCTTCCATCACCTACTTGGACTTTATCTCTTGTCCCTTGGACTTAACAACCTGACAGCTTCTAGAGAAACAGCTTCTCAAGCATATTCTCTCCCCTGGTGAGCACACCCACCCTAGACCCTGTGTGCTCATTATGTGAGATTCAAGTGGCTGCCATACTCTCTTTGAGGTCAGAGGCTGAGCATTGCCGTATTGTTTGTGTGGAGGAATAGCAAGGTTTTGGAACCATTGAGTAGGGTAGAGTTAGGACAGCAGGGGATATTGGTTGTGCTTTTGGGCTGGAATTGCTGGGGTTCAGGCTGTGCACAACCTTTCCCCAGGATGAGCCACCTCCATCTAGGGAGTTCCTATGGGGGCTGTGGGACTTGCAGGGATTTGGAGGCCAGTGGGAAGGGGTGGATAGAGTGACCTACTCACATTTCGGATGGAACTGGGGCTTCTGACCCCTCATTCACAGCCCGTACTCCTGGTGCCTGAGATTCCTTTTGAAGGGGAAGTACAGCTGACAAGTGAGTATTAAGTGGGAGGGGAACATTTGCAGCCCCCTGCATCAGCCCCCACAGCCCTGCATTCCTTGCAATCACAACTGTTCCTGCTGGTGAAGACATCACTATCTGAAGAAAATGGTGAAGATGCCATGGGAACAGCTATAACCATAATTGTGAGGGTAGTAGATCCAGTCTATTCCATAGGCCACAGTCCAAGAGGTTGGCAATGTCTGTGTAAAACATGACAACCTGTTTATACAGGTCCTGCACTTAGGGGCCTGTGATATGATATTACTAAACACACAGACAGCCCCCATGTTTGGGTTTTAGTGTTCTCACAATAGCTCTCCAAGGAGCTCACCTCCACAGAATAGAGTACCTGGATACACTGGTTCTTACTATCAAGGGAAAAGTTGCTCTAACAGTGGTGGGACATGTTACCACTAAGTAATAATATTCACAAATTGATTCTTAGCTACCATCCTTGTATCAGACAGGAAGTTTAGAGATAGCTAGAATTGGGTATTTTCCTTATACCACATCAAAGGCTAGAAGGAGATGGGGGTGAGTATTTCTCTTCCTCTCCATCAGGTATGTTCTGGTAAAATGGAATGCTTTGAGGGCAGTTTTCTTTTAAGGAGAACAGATCACCATGTTCATATAGCAAAATAGATATGTGCACCTTACTGTTGCTAGAAGAATGAGAAATTCCTCTGTTCTTCACAGTGAAAACCTGGTGGGTATCTTGGAGCTAAAACTCTGGAATTCATGTCATCTCCCTATGTACTGGTCCCCACTAATGTTCAAGTTACTGCAAACAATGATTCCTGCAGTTCATCAATTACAGTCAAGTATTCCTACAACACTGACTACAGGGAAAAGCTTTGCTCCTTGTCTTTTTCACTAGGTAAGACATGGTTTTCCTTAACCCACCATTGTCATATTTAAGGAGCAATGATTTGGTCTGTGGCATCAATTCTCTGATAGATACAAGAAACATTGTTGTTGTTTTTTCTGTTCTGATTTTCCTGGATGGTAGTATGGGAGTGATGGTTTCCAACTTCTCACATGACCAACTGCACACCAGAAACTGCACAATGAACATTAAAGACAACGTTACATATATAGGTATTTCAGAGATACTCCTAACTAGTTCTACTCTGATGCCTAGTTAGTGTTCACATGCAGTCAATGAGGACTTTGCCCAGCAGAAGGAGGACAAGCATCAGTGCCTTTTATGTAGTATAAAGGCCTCCCCTGGTCCTCACTCACACCAGGCAGTATACAGTGTGGTGTGGTCTTGCTGCTCTGGAGTCTAGATGTAACTCAGGAAACCCTGGTTAAAGAGAGCAGCCTTAGTTGTATGATGTAACTCCAGGAAGACAAGGGAAGCCCCAGGAATACACATCCATGGTCTGGTACTTAGATGGTGCCAATACTTTTCTGTGACCCACTATCAAAAAGGACACCACTATTTCCTTGTGTCCTATTCCCTCAAGGGATGCTCTGGCTCATCTTGTATATTTCCAACCCCAGCCTTGGAACCAACAACTCTTCAGGGAACGCTGATTCCATTTTTTGAGAATTTTCTTTAGAAACAAAGATCTGAGTACAGGTCTGTCCACTGATGTTAAGGTGTCCTTGACTCCAGTCTCTACAGTGGCCAAAGCTAGTATATGCACATTTATAAGTCCAGGCACAAAACATATCTATATAGTTATTATTGTATCTATCAATGCATAGTTTTTTTATTTATGTAAAATATGTCCATATTTATACATGCTCCACAAAACTAATACCACAGGACTTATTCTGTTCCTTTGTGGCCCATTTGTGATTTGTTTCTCTAACATGTGAGAAACCTGGGAATGATTGTTTACAATTTGTCGCAAAACTAATATTTAAATAAAGAGCTGCTGAATTGCTACCTTGTACTCCAGTGAGAAGCAAATTAACAACCTTGATTGCTGTGTTTATTTGGAGTTCTTTTTGCTGTTACTAATATGAATCCAATAACACTGTTTTCCAAAGTCATGTATGTTGGCTCCTTTCTTCCCATCTCCTTCTGAGTGGACACATGATTTACTTATAACAAAATAGATTCACATGTCACATTCTGCAATCCCTCTCCCCCAACCACAGTAAACACTGTAGGACATTTGTGACATGGGCTAGAAAGCCCCATATGACCTGAAATGGCCCCAGTGATGTGAACTCACAGTTAGTCAGCTGTGGGCCCCAAGGACCAATTAGCAGCACAATCTAAGGCCTCAGGGATGAATCTAATAACTAAGAACCAATGACATTCTTGGCACCTGCAAGTAGTTCTTGGCTAGAATTGCTTTAGAGAATCAATGTCTTGCCACTGGTTATCCCTCCAAGTCATCAAGGACAGGAGAAGGATTCAAGGACTTACTGGCAGGTCATACAATCATGTTTTTGCTGCATTGAATGAATGACTTAACTGGTAAATCAAACCCTGTGCTCTCCTGAGGGAAGACAGTCCTCACATGTAGATGGAGGTTCATAGGGTCTAACCCTCATCAGCTGAACATTGATACAGGGCTTCTTGTGGTCTTAAAGAGGAAAATTGTTTTAAATGAATCTTAATGTAGAGTCTTGCTCTAGATTGCTCAAATACACTTCTGACAGATTTCAGGAGGAATTTAGGAATCTACAAATCTAGATCTCAGCCCCATACTGTGGAGAAGAGAACAGTGGGCTCTTTCTGGAACTGTGTTCCTGCAGTGACAGGAATGAGGCTGCCACCTTCAGCCCACTCTGAGTGCTCCCCTCCCTCCATGCCTGATGTCTGAGAATCCCCATTGGTCATGGTCCAGGTCCCTTATGGCTTTTCCTGGTATTTCCAAGTGCTGGAAACAGGTGCTGGAATTCCAGTGGGTTAAAGGATATAGGCCCTTTTATATCATCATAAAACATGCAGAACTGTGTGGAAGAGTGTGTTCTGCAATGTGAACTATGGTCCATGCTTAATGGCAAAACCCCAGGATGTGTTTATCAGTTGCAACTAATATGCCACACTAATGAAGGATGTTTATGTGGGAGGTTGTGGGAGGTGTGGGAGGTGGGGCATATGGGAATCCCTATATTTTTTGTGTAACATTTCTGTATTCTAAGTATCTTTAAAAAAAAAAAAACCTCACATAGTATGACACACAGCAGAGCTGCCTCTAAAATCTGGGCTGTGCTCAGTGCAGGGATCATCATGGACACTGTGCATCCAACTTGTGTGGTGACCCCACTTGGGTGAGGAACTGGGAAAGATGCTTATTTCTTCTGAGTTGCATCAGAGCTGGTAGCTCCATGGGCACAAGATCTAAGGTACATCTGCAGTGTTCCAGAATTTCAAAGAGGGTGTCAGGTTGTTCTTCACTTTTTAAAATGATGCCGTATATTTCATGTTGATAACTGACACTTTCCTCACAGTATTGTTAAAGAAAGTCTTTTTAGAAAAGTAGCATAGCCAAAATTAAACATAAAATATCCTTTAAAGAATTAGCTTATAAAATCTTATTTGAAAGGTCATTATTATATTCAGAATTTCTGTGTATTGTGGCATGAGTTTTATTTATTTTCAATGATAATATAAAAAGCAGGTCAGAGGAAGGAGGAAGGGAAGGGGGATTTGGGATTTTGTTGTCTTTGGGTCCTGTGTCCCATGGGTTCTGAAGCAGCTTGGAGGCTGGTATGTCCTGAGTGAGAGCTAGTCCATGTTGGAGCCAGTTAAGGTTGGCAAACTGGGGGGAGCAGTGATTCTAAAGTCCATCTGACTCTTGCTTTCTTCAGAATCTCAGCTGATTATACAGGACACACACACCCATAATACCATGATCGGCACAGATTTTCTCAGAAGTAGTTGCTGCTTATACTTCAAAACTTTCTGACCCTAAGAAAAGAGGCCTTTCCCATACCATGGAGGAAAGACTGTGAACAGGCCTTAGATGCTTTCCATGTCTCTCTGGATGATGCAGTTTCTCTTTCTTCCTGGTTTTGCCTGTGGTAATTGCATTAGGTCCTGACTGGCCATATCTGCCATGACATGATGCTTCCAGACACCCAGACATAAGTAAATTTGGGCTTTTCTTCTTAGCTGGGCCCAGTAACACAATTGTCAAGACTGGGTAGTGCACAAGCTCCACCTTGGACATTAATGGAAGAGCTATGTCTGAATTTTATCACATATATGGTTTCCAAATATTTCTCCCATTCTGTAAGTTGTCTTTTTATTTTCCTGATAATATCCTTTTATGCTTAACATTTTCAAGTTTGATGTGGTCAAATTTATTTATTTTTCTTTTTTTGCCCATGCTTTTGCTGTAAAATAGAATACATTGCCTACTGCAAGTTCCTGAAGATATTTACACATTTTCTTCTAAGTCCTTATATTAAGGTGATTCATCTATTTTAAATATATTTTTTTATATGATGAGTGGAAGGGGTCCAAATTCATTCTTTGGCATCTGGTATTCCAATTGTCCCAGCACTATTTGTTGAAGAGAGAATTCCTTCCCTGTTGAATGGTCTTCCAAATTGAATAGATGTATCGTTTATAACTCTCAATTCTATTCCATTCAATTATATATCTTTCCTTGTGCCAGTTCCACACTATTTTAATTACTGTAGATGCATAATAAGTTTTAAAATTAGGAAATATAAGTCCGCCAACTTTGTTCTTTTTTAAATTTTTTTTTTTTTTTTTGCTATTTAAGATCCTTTGCTATTCCATATGTATGACATGATTAGCTTTTCCATTTCTGTGATGCAAGCTATTGGAATTTTGATATGGTTGCATTAAATCTGTAAATTGTTTTGGGTAGTATTGACATCATAATGATCATAGTCTTCCATTCAATGAGCATGGGATATAATTCCATTTATCATTTATTTAAGTTTTCTATCATTCCATTCAGCGATGATTTGCAGTTTTCTGTTTGCAAGTCCTTAAGTCATTGGTTAAATTTATTTCTAAATATTTCATTCTTTTAGTTGCTATTGCAAACATAATTGTTACCTTGATTTCCTTTCCAGATTGTCCCTCACTGGTATATAGAAACACCTTTCATTTTTGTTTCTTGATCGTGTATGCTGCCATTTACTTGAACTCATTTATTAGCTCCAGTATTTTTTTTAGGTTCTTCTGGATTTTCTATATACAGGATCATTTCATTCTTGAATAAGGATAATTTTATTTCTTTCTTTCTAATTTTGATATATTTTATTTCTTTTCTTGCCTAATTTCTCTGTCTAGAAATCCCAGGACAATGTTGAATAGCAATGATGATACTAGATCCTTGTCTTGTTCCTGACCTAAGGCAGAGAGATTTTCACCACTGAGTAAAATGTTAGCTGTCAGTTTTTCATATACGGTCATTATCTTGTTGATGTTCTCATCTATTCCTAGTTTTCTGAGTGTTTCTATCATGAAAGATTGTAGGATTTTGTCAACTGCATTTTCTTCATCAATTGATATGATCATGTTTTTTTTCCCTTCATTTTATTAATGTTTTTTTTTTTTACATTAATTGGTTTTCTCATATTGAACCATCCTTACATTCCTGATATAAATCTTGCTTGATCATTGTGGATAATTATTTTCATATACTGTTGGATTTGATTTGTCAGTATTTTATTGAGGATGTTAGCATTTATATTTATAAGGGATATTGGTCATATTTCCTTTAATTGTGTTATCTCTATCACACATTGGCACAGCATGATTCTGGCCTTATAGAATCAATTAGGGTGTCCTCCCACCTTTTCAATTTTTTGGAATAAATTGAGAATAATTGTTGTTAATTCTTCTTTGAATTTTTGATAAAGATCACCAGTGAAAATACCTGGTCCTTGTTTATACTTTGTTGGGAGTTTTTTTTAAATTATTAAGTGTATTATTTAATTACCACATATTTGTGAATATTCCAATTCTCCCTCTGTCACAGTATTTTTACTTTCTGTCCATTGTGGTAAGAGAAGATATTTTGTATATTTTCATTATTTTAAAATATATTGATAATAGTTTTGTGACCTAACATATGGTCTATCTTAGAGGATGATACATGTGCTTTTGAGAAGAATTTGTATATACTGTTGTAGGTTGAAGAATTGCATATATATGTCTGTGAGGTCTAGTTGTTCTACAATATTGTTCAAATCCTTTATTTCCTTGTGAGCCTAAATTTAGATATTCTATATATTATTGAAAGTAATTAGTGAATTTGAACTTGGTTTTGCATATTTCATCTTTATATTTGGGAAGTTTTAGGCATCATTTCTTAGAATATTCCTTCTCTCCCTCCTCTTTTTTTTCCCTTCTAGTACTCCCACAATATGCTTATTAGTTCACTTGGTAGTGTCCCAGAGATCTCCTGGGGGAGCCAAGATGAGATGCACCAAAAAACCAGGAACTATGGTGGCACAGTTGGTATGATGCCTCTCTCACATTGGAGGTTCTGAGGATCAAATCCCAGTGAAGACAGGAGGAAAAGGATGAGAAGAGAGGGCAGGAAATGGACACAGAGAGTTATCCAGCAAATGGACACAAAAACAGCAAAAACAGTGGGGGGAAATGGATAAAAGTAAATAAATAAATAAATAAATCCTTTTTTTAAAAAAGTATAAGGGAGTAAGATATGGACTATAGTTAGTAGTAATACTTTGAAGATGCTCTTTCATAATTTGTTAACAAATGTTTCACAACAATGCTAGGTATTCATGATGGAGTGATATATGGGAGCCCTGTATGAAGTTATGCATGTTTGTTTTGTAAGTTCACAATGTTTACTAAACACTTATTGTTTATGTATGTTCATGTATGAATGATAAACTTCAATAAATTGTTTTTAAAATGAAAAAAATAATAATAAAGGGCATTTTGGATGCTCTTAGAAAAGTTCAATTGTTTGGAATAGGGAACTGCATCCTGATAGTGTCTTCTTGGATCCTAGATAGTCCAGGAAAGCCATACCCATTAAAAATTGGTGCCCTAAGTACATATTTCCTTTTAGCATATTCTGTTGTTACAAAGTACTGTGTGATGACATGGAAAAGCCTTGGGGAAAAGTGGAGATAAATTGACCACCTTTAGGACTAGAAAGGTGGTGGATATAGGAGATGAAGAGAGGAGAATACTTCCTTGGTAGCCACACTGAGGATTAACACCCAGCTAGTCATAGGAAAGATGTGACCCAGGGAAGAGCAGGAGGGACCCCATCTGGACTCTCCTATGGCAGTGTATGTATGAGAGTGTAACTGTGTGTATGTGAGTGTGTATATATGTGTGAGTATCTGGAAGTGAATGTGAGGGTGTAATTTCCAGTGTTACTATGTGCAAATTTTTAGGTGAGAAAATGTATGTGTGTCTATACTGTGAGTGATTGTGCATATTTGTGTATGTGTGTATGTATTTGTATTTTTTGTTATGTAACTGTGTATGTGTGTGCATCAGAGTGTCTTTGTAACTAAGTAAATTAGTTTGCCCCTTATGTCTGTGTGTAAGTGTGTCAATGTGTAGGAATGTTTGTGTGGGAGTGAGGATGTATGTGTGTATCATTGCTTTTGGCATTTTGTGTGGTTGTTGCCTGTTAGCACATTTGCTTCTCCAATATGCCATGAACAGCTGGAGGGTGGTAATATATTTGCTTAGTGTCCTGGAGCCATGTATAGTCTGGCATTTGGAGAAAACTTTGTAAGTGCCTAATGGTGGATTAAATGTGAAGGCTGCTTTATTCCCACTAAGGAGTTCTTAGCCTGAAGGATTTGTGCAGAAGAACTCTAGACCTTATCTACATCCTTTTCCCATTGATTTGCCATTAGAGTAGTCTGTTGTTCCATAGAGTCTCAGAAATGAATTTTCTGCTGCAGGTTATTGACACACAAACTCAAATAGATAAAACCATGAGGAAATATGCTGTCTCCCACAGTCAGAGATCCTGGGCAGGCTGGAATCTAGGGGTCCCTAATCTACTCTTCCAGGGGTGCCACAGAGAACCACATCATTTCATTTCTCATTGCTGTCATCCTTAGAATAATGGCAGTGAGAACATGCCACTTCCTTAATTACCAACTAGAAAATCTTTTTTTAAAAGTATTTATTTATTTATTTAAAAAGAATTTAGATTATATAAATGTTACATAAAAAATATAGGGGCTTGCCATAAGCCCTGCTCCCCACACCTCCCACACTTTCACACATTAACAACCTCCTTCATTAGTGAGGTACATTCATAACAATTGAAGAACACATTTTGGAGCATTGTCCCTTGGCGCGGCTTAAAGTTTACATTGTAGTTTACACTCTCTCGTACCCAATTCTGTAAGTTATGGCAAGGTATATAAGGGCCTGCATCTGTCATTGCAATGTCATTCAGGACAATTCCCAAGTCCCTAAAAAGCCCCTGAAATACAACTGTTTTTCCCTCTCCCTGACCCCAGATCCTCCAGTAGCCACTGCATCCACATCAATGTTGCAATTTCTTCCATTGCTGGAATCACAATATGTCTATAGTAGAACACCAGTAAGTCCACTCTAGTCCATAGTTCAGTCCCCAATCCTGAGGATTCTAGGATGGTGATGTCCACTCCACCTCTAATTGAGAGGGAGCTTTGATCCCATGAAGCCAATAGATGGGACTCTCTTGCTTGCAGTTGTAGGCTCTCTCATTTCCTTTGTATAGTGGTTATCCATCCTCACTTCCTTGTTAGTTGTACAGGGTGAGTCCAATGAACTGGAGAGTAGGTGTTGCAACTCCACTGAAGCTCTGAGCACAGCTGGCACATGGACAGCCCAAAGATTCCAATATCTTGGACATACACTTACAACCTCCAGTGCCAAGTATAGGTTTAAATAGAAGGGACAGATGACCTTTGTGTAGGGAAGCCATAATTGAGTCCAACTCTGTCACTTTCAGGAGCATAAACTCCAAAGTAGAACCCACAGGCAAGGCACCAAACTCTGGAGCTATCTGCCATGACCACAGGACCTGGGTGACTCCAGAGCCCACAGAAGCCCCACTATTTGGGGTAGTATCCACTTTGGCAATCTGTGAGATCCTGTGACATGTCCATAAACATTATCACTGGGATGATCTCATGACTCACAAAGTCTCTTAGCCATATAAACTCATTTATCTTTAACTTTTCCCCCTTTTATTCAAGGTCTTTTTTCCAATTTTATCACCAGTTGCTGCTTGGTAGTAATCTTTCAGTGCCAGGGAGGCTCATCTCCGGGAGTCATATCTGTCACTGGGGTAAGATAATGCATTTATATGTTGAGTTTGGCTTAGAGAAATGCCATGTTTGAGTAAAAATGAGGCTCTCAGGAGGCAACTTTTAGGCACCCCACAACACTAGGCTAAGTTTTGATTTCAAGAGCAAAGGCTCATAAGCATAGACATCAATATCAAGGGCCCATCAATGGATCATCCTTCTTCATCAGTCACTGCCCCTGCACTTGGAGGACTATTGCTGCTCCCTTAGAGAATGTAGCAGAGCTCTCCAGGATGAGAATTCAATATTCTCCCAGTGATTGTGTGAGTCTCCACCCACTGTGACAATGTCTCGTGAACATCTGAACATATTTATATACCTTATATGTTAGCTCAGGTGAACTTTCTCCCATTTATCCCTTTCACTGACACCCCACACCAATGATCCTGTCCTGTACCAGTTGTAACCCTTCTGTGATCCAAAGCTTTTTCAAAAATGAAGCCAATAAAATAGCCAAATACAATTAATAGGAAAATGAAATAATAATGATAGGTTTAAATATAAGAAATAAAATACATAAAATTTTTTTAAAAAACTAAACTAAAATAAAATGATTGGGATATTAGAAAATGAAAAATATTAAAAAAAATTTTTTTGACATTTTGCCTTTCATCACTCTAATATCTGGTGTCCTGTATGTACAGTGACATTTTCTTCCATTTATTTCCCAATACCTTACATTTTTAAATTTTGTTTTCAAAGAAGTTTTAGGTCACAGTAATGTCACATATAGAATACAGGAGACTCCCATATACCCAACATTCTCCCTCTTTTCCCCCTTCCCATATTAATACCTTTATATATGTGATGGTACCTTTGTTACAACTGATATACAAGTAGCAAAACATAGCTATTAACCATGGTCAATGGTTTACATTATGGTTTACATTTTAGACCATACACTTGTATAAATTTTGATGATATTTACCATGGCCTGTGTCCATCATTGCAAGATCATGTAGAATACATCCATTGCACACAAAATACCCCCTAGTCCATCAATTCTATTCCTCCCTCCTCCACCCCTTGGGGCCCATGGGAATCCCCCAGCTTCACTCCTTAGATGACAAGATTCATAGTTACTTGCAACACTGAGGTCTTGACACACTGGTTTGTCCTCCCCTCTTAGGAACTGTGCATGATCTTGAGAGACTCCCACCCCTCTGCTTGTGAACATATTATTCCTCTCCGAATGGGAGTCCAACTCCTTCTCACTCACTGTGTGGTTCTCCACCAACTGATAGAACACATTATGATAAAACGATCACTCACACACTCCCTAGAAGCCTTCTCCAGGTGCACCCTATTCTGAATGCCCTCTCATCCAACACCCTAAATGAGTAACCCACCCTTGTCTTATTGCCATAAGACGGTTCCCAACTTTGTACTTTCAACCACATACCCACCAATACCGAGTGTTCACCTGGTCCCTATCCCAACCCTCCCCCAGTTCCCTGGACCTTCTAGCCCTCCCTCCCCAATCTACCCACTTGTCAAACCTGCACCACACAACCCAATAATATCACTACCCTCCTGTCATATCCCTTCAATGTGCAACTACACAGTTTCACCTTATCGTAGATTACATCCATATGGGCATTGGCTCACAAACTTCTTCTCCATTTCTATTTCCTGTAAACCTCTCTTCCAGACAATAGCTCTCTGAGTCTGCTCAATTTGCTTAATTCATATCAGTTAGGTCATGAAATATTCATCTTTCAATACCTGGCTTGCTTCACTCAACATAAGGTCCTCAAAGTTCA
>JAQZBX010021633.1:0-32137 GCA_029593785.1 Cabassous unicinctus
TGTTGTAATTTCTTCCATTGTTTGAATCACAATATGTCTATAGTAGAATACCAGGAAGCCCACTCTAGTCCATAGCTCTTCCCTCCATCCTGAGGATCCTGGGATGGTGATGTCCACTCCACCTCCAATTGAAAGGAGGCTTATATCCCATGGGGAAGATGGATGGGACTATCCTGCCTACAGGAACAGACTGTCTCCTTTCCCTGGGACAGCCATTGTCCATCATCATCTCCCCACTAGTTGTCCTGGGTGAATCCAATGAGCAGTACAGTAGGTGTTGCTGCTCCACTGAGGTTCTGGGCCCAGCTGGTACATGGACAACCCAAAGACTCGAGTCTCTGAATGTACACCTACAAACTGCAGCACTAAATATAGGTTTGAAAAGAAGGGACAGATGAGACATGTGTAGGGAATACATAATTGAGTCTAACTCTGTCACTCTCAGGAGCACAAACTCCAAAGTACGGCCCACTGGCAAGGCACCAAACTCCAGAGCTATCCTCCCTGACCATAGGATCTGGGTGCCTCCAGAGTCCTCAGGAGCCCCATTATTTGGGGTGGTATCCACTTTGGAAGTCTATGAGATCCTGATGAGATGTGCATAATCGTTACCTCTGGGATGACCTCCCGACGCACTTTGAAGGCTCTTAGCCATATAAACTCTTCTGTCTTTCATTTCCCCCCTTTTAATTGAGGTCTTTTTCCAGTTGCATTGCTAGTTGGTATTTGGTAGCAATCCATCAGTGCCAGGGAGGCTCATCCCCGGGAGTCATGTCCTGCACTGGGGGGAAGATAATGCATTCATATGCTGAGTTTGGCTTAGAGAGAGGCCACATTTGAGCAACAAGGAGGCTCTCAGGAGACAACACTTAGGCATCCCATAACAATAGGCTAAGTTTCAATTTCAAGATCAAAGGCTCACAAGCATAATTATCAATATCAAGGGCCTATCTGTGGATCAACCTACTTTGCCAGTCACTGCCCCTGCACTTGGGGGACTGTTGCTGCTCTCTTAGAGAATGTGGCAGAGCTCTCCAGAATGGGAATTCAGTATTTTCTCATTTATTGTGTGGGCATCCACCCACTGTGACCATGCCCCATGAACATTTGGACATTTTTATATACCCTATATGTGTGCTCAGGTGAACTTCTTCCCATACACTCCCCATCCCTGACTTCCCACACCAATGATCCACCCCTGATCCAGTTGTAACCCTTCTGTGATCCAAAGCTTCTTCAAAGATGAAGCCATTACAATAGCTGAATATAATTAATAGGAAAATGAAATAGTGATAAGCTTAAATATGAGATAAAATACACAAAATTTTTTAAAACTCTAAAAATAGAATAAAATTAAAAGATTGGGATTTTAAAATGTGAAAAATATTAAAAAAAATTTTTTTGATGTTTTGCCTTTCATCACTGCAATATCTGGTACCCTGTCTGTACCGTGGCATCTTCCTCCACTCAATCCCCAGAGTCTCACAATTTTTCATTTTGTTTTCAAAGAATTTTTAGGTCACAGCAAAGTCACACACAGAATACAGGAGACTCTTATATACGCAACATCCTCCCCGTTTCCTCCCCACCATATTAATACCTTTTCACATATGGATGGTAGCTTTGTTATAAATGACATACAAAGAGTGAAACATAGCTAATAAACATGGTCATTGTTTTACATTATGGTTTACATTTTAAACTGTACACTTTTATAGATTTTAATGATATTTATCATGCCCTGTGTCCATCACTGTGAGATCATACAGAACAATTCCACTGACCATTAAATACTCCCGGTTCAATCTATTCTATTCCTCCCTCCCCATGCCCCTGGGAACCATGGTGACCCCCTGGCTTGACTTGTTGGATGACAATATTCACAGTTACATGCAACAAGACTGAGGACTCGACAGACTCATTTTTCCTCCCCTATTAGGAACTGCCTTTGCTCTCAAGAGGCTCATGCCTGTCCATTTCTGCACAAATTGGTCCTCCCAAGGATGAGTCAAACTCCTTCCTGCTCATTATGTGAGTCTCCACCCACTGAGACAACACATTATGACAAAATGATCATTCACACACTCCCTAGAAACCTGCTCCAGGTGCACCCTGTCCCAAATGCCCACCATCCAATACCCTAAACCAGTAACCCTTCCTTGACATATTGCCATAAGAGCATTCCCAACTTTGTACTTTTAACCACATACCCAAAAATCCCCAATATTCACCTGGTCCCTGTCCAAACCCTCCCCCAGGACCCTGGACCTTCCAGCCCACCCTTCCCCATCTACCCACCTGTCAAACCCGCACCAACCAACCCAATAATATCACTACCCTCCTGTCCTATCCCTTCAATACACAACTACACTCTTTCACCTTACCATAGATTATGTCTGTATGGGTGATAGTTCACAACCTTCTCCTCTCCTTCTACTTCTTATAAACCTATCTTCCAGGCAATAGTTCTCTGAGACTGCTCAATTTCCATAATTATTATCAGTGAGGTCATGTACTGTTCATTCTTCAATGCCTGGCTTGCTTCATGCAACATAAGGTCCTTAAGATTCATTTATGTTTTCCCATGTGTTAGCATTTTATTCCTTCTTACAACTGAGTAATATACAGTTGTATGCATGTACCACATTTTCTTTATCCACTCTTCTGTTGATGGGTACCTGGGTTGATTCCAACTTTTGGCAATAGTGAATAATGCTGCTATGAACATTGGTGTGCATATCTTTTCATGTCTTTGCTTTCAAATGTTCTGGTTATATACTCAGCAGTGGAATTGCTGGATCATATGGAAGTTCTATAGTTAGTTTTTGAGGAACCACCAAACTGTCCTCCACAATGGCTGGACCATCCCACATTCCTACCAGTAGTGGATGATGATCTCCCATTCTTCCACATCCTCTCCAACACTTACAGATGGCTGGGTTATTTTGTTTTTTTGTTTTTTTAATTAGCAGCCATTCTAAAGGGTGTAAGTTGGTATCTCACTGTAGTTTTGATTTGCATTTCCCTACTAGTCAGTGATGCTGAGCATCTTTTCATGTGCTTTTTAGCCATTTGCATTTCTTCCTTGAAGAAGTGTCTTTTCAGGTCACTTGCCCATTTTTTAAATGGGTTGTTTGTCGCTTTACGTTCGAGGTGTAGGATTTCTTTATATATGCAGGATATTAGGCTCCTATCAGATAAATGGTTGCAAATATTTTCTTATATTGAGTAGGCTGCGTTTTTACTTTCTGATAATGTCCTTTGAGGTGCAAAAGTTATTATTTTGAGGAGATCCCATTTATATATTTTTCTTTTGCTGCTCATGCTTTGGGTGTGAAGTTCATGAAACCATTTCCTATTACAAGGTCCTGTAGATGCTTCCCTACATTATTTTCCAAGGTCTTTATTGTCTTGGTTCTTATATTTAGATCTTTGATCCATCTTGAGTTGATTTTTGTATAAGTGTGAGATGGTATTCCTATCTCATTATTTTGTATATGGATATCCAGTTCTCCAAGCACCATTTGTTGAAGAGGCCATGCTCTCGCAACCGTGTGGGCTCAGTGGCCTTGTCAAATATCAGATGACTATATATGCAAGGATCTATATCAGTACTCTCTATTCAATTTCATTGGTCAGTATGTCTATCTTTATACCAATACCATGCAGTTTTGACCTCTGTAGCTTTGTAGTATATTTTAAAGTCAGGTAGTGTGATACCTCCAATTTCATTTTTATTTTTCAATCTATCCTTGGTAATTCAGGGCTTCTTACCCTTCCAAATAAATTTTGTAGTTAGTTTTTCCAATTCATTAAAAATGCTGTCTATATTTTTGTTGGTATTGCATTAAAACTGTAGATTAGTTTGGGTAGGATAGACATTTTAATGATGTTTAGTCTTCTTTTCCATGAACAGGGAATATTCTTCTATTTATTTAAGTCTTCTTTGATTTCCTTTAACAGTGTTATGTAGTTTTCTGTATATAAGACCTTTACATCTTTAGTTAAATTTATTCCAAGTTATTTGATTCTTTTGGTTACTATTTTAAATGGTATTTTTTTCTTTATTTCCTCCTCAGATTGCTCATTATTGCTATATAGAAATGCTACTGAATTTTGAGCATTGATCTTATAGTCTGTGATTTTATTGAACTCATTTATATGTTCTAGAAGCTTTGTTGTAGATTTCTCAGGGCTTTCTATTTATAGGAGTATATCATCTGCAAATAGAGTAAATTTTAATTCTTCCTTCCCAATTTGGATGCCTTTTATATCTTTTTCTTGCCTAGGTGCATGAGCAAGTACTTCTAACACAATGTTAAACAGGAGCAGTGATAGTGGGCATCCTTGTCTAGTTCCCGATATTAGAGAGAAAGCTTTAGGATTTCAACTTTGAAGATGATGTTCGCTGTGGGTTTTTCATATATGACCTTTATCATATTTAGAAAGTTTCCTTCTATTCGTATATTTTGCAGTGTTTTTATGAGGAAAGGGTTATGCACTTTGTCAAATGCTTTTTCTGCATCTGTAGAGATGATCATGTGATTTTTTTCTTTCAATCTGTTTATGTGGTATATTACATTGATTGATTTTCTTATGTTGGATCATCCTTGCATAATCGGAATGAAACCCACTTGGTCATGGTGTATAATTCATTTGATATGTTGTTGAATGTGATTAGCAAGTATTTTGCTGAGGATTTTAACATCCAGGTTCATTAGAGAGATTGGTCTGTAAATTTCCTTTCTTGTGGTATCTTTGTTTGGCTTTGGTATTAGGGTAATGTTGGCATCATAGAATGAGTTAGGAAATGTTCCTTCTACTTCTATTTTTTGGAAGAGCTTAAGGATTGGTGTTAGTTCTTTCCAGAATGTTTGGTAGAATTCACTTGTGAAGCCATCTGGTCCTGGGCTCTTCTTAGTTGGGAAGTTTTTGAGGAGTGAGTCTATCTCTTTACTTGTAACTTTACTTGTAATTGGACTGTTGGGTTCATGAATTTCTTCTATTTCCAATGAAGGCTGCTTGTGAGTTTCTAGGAATTTGACCATTTCCTCTAAATTATCATTCTTGTTGGCATATAATTTTTCAAAGTATTCTCTTAGGATACTCTTTATTTCTGTGGGGTCAGTGGTGATATCTTATTTCTTATTTTGTATATTTGCATCTGCTTTCTTTTCTTCTTTGTTAGTCTGGCTAAGGGTTTGTCAATTTTATTTATCTTCTCAAAGAACAAGCTTTTGGTTTTTATTTTTTCTAGTGCTTTCTTTTCTTCTATTTCATTTAGTTCTGCTCTAATCTTTGTTATTTCCTTCTTTCTTCTTCCTTTGGGTCTAGTTTGTTGCTTTTCCAATTCCTCCAGGTGTACAGTTAGGTTTTCAATTTTAGCTCTATCTTCTTTTTTTTGATGTATGCATTTATGGCTATGAATTTCTCTCTCAGTACAGCTTTTGCTGCATCCCATAGGTTTTGATATGTTTTGTTGTCATTTTCTTCTGTTCAAAGCGATTACTGGTTTGAGATTTCTTCCTTGACCCACTGTTTGTCTAAGTGTGTGCTGTTTAACTTCCATATCTTTGTGCCTAACTTGGTTCTCTTGCCCTTTCCAATTTCTAATTTCATTCCATTGTGGTCAAAGAAATTACTTTGTATAATCTCAATACCCTCAGTGTATTTTTAAGCACAGTGAAAGCCACCTGGCATGTAACCTGACAAGTTAACTGAGCTTAAGATTTACTAGTTCACATCAACATTCACAATCTTTTAACCCAGATGAGAGCTACATCTGATAGTGTTTACCTATTATTTGTGTACATTAACAGAAGCATAAGTCCTTTGGAAAATAAGATTCAAAGGAGTTGAGAAAATAACTAGATGTCCAAGTGTGGTGTAGCTCTGATTTGGAGAAACTCCAGTTTTTCCAAAGGTTGTAGGCTTCCTGAAAGGTCAGCTGTTAGGAACCCATGAAGCAGCTGTGACACTTAAAAGAGCTTTGCTAGGAATCTTGCAAGCTTTCAGAACTCCAGAAGAGGATTATGAAGCTCTGTACTATTTCTGAAGAATGAAACCCTAAATGTGCCTACTGTAGGTGTCAGAAGAAGCCTGGCAATCAGCACAGAAAGGTCCTCTGCAGGACTATTTGGCTTAAATGTCTTTTTGAAGAAGACTTGCAGGTTGGGGTTGAAGGGGGCAAGGTGGAAGAAGGAATGTGGATGAGAAAAAAGTTAAAAGGAACACCATGAGTGTAAAGTGAGGGGAACACACACACAATGTCAGCATCTGTTTCCACCCATCATTGTTTCATGTGTTTCTGGGCAATTCTAGGAGGCAAGAAAGACTGCACATGGGGCACTGGCATTAAAGCAAGTTTGTATCAGCAAAACTTTCTTTCACATTCTCTAGGCCTGTTGAGGGAATCCTTTGGTGGGCTACTTAGATCAATCTAATATACTGAGACTCATGTCTCTTAGGAAATTAGTATAAGGATTTTTTAAGTGTTAATTACTTTTTAATTATTGATTATATTGTAAAGTCTTAACTATCGCATCTACAATTTAATCAAGATGAAATACATTGTATTTACATCAAGGACACAATTTACTCTATTGACATAAAAGAGACACAGACAAAAGACTCAGGACATGTTTTAAAAAAATAAAGACTATGTGTTTTACCTGGTCCCACTTTTGCTATTTTGTACAATTCCTTTTAGAGAACTGAACTTAAATTCATTTTAAATCTGATTTATCTTCACACATTTAAAAAAATTAAATGCAGCTTCTCACAATTTCTAAGTTATAAAGAAAAGATTAAAAAATTATGGGAAACAAAATTTTAAAACCAAGTAAGACCTGCTGTTACCCTGTAGCAGAAAGGTTGAGTAAATCTGGACTTTCTGTGGCTCACCTCAAGGAAATACTTTAACTCAGAGGCAAACATTTATGATCTAGGAAAAAGTTTCCCACTTCTCTGCAGGACCAGATCATCAAGTGTTTCCAGTCTCAATTGCAAAGTAAGAGAAAATGTCTACAAAACATCTACAAGCTAAAAATTAAGACAGGTCTTATCAAAATAAAAATTCTGTGCTAGGCTAAATGATACTTTTTTAAAAGTGTCATTTTTATTGTAGATGATATTTAAAAATAACATGCATTTTTAGTGTGCTTTATGTTCAATAATTGTAAGTGAAACTTGAATAAGTTAAAAAAAATTATTTTACTTGATTCCACTGAAATTTCAATTACCTACTAATTTACTTAACCAAGTTATATATGAGGTAATTTCAGCTAAAAAAATCCACCACAAAATAAAGTCAGCCAGCTCAAGAGTATACAAATCATAATGCTCTCCTCATAATCTGAGTTTATAACTTTATGAGTTAAATATTGTATATCCAAAAAAGTTTACTATATATTTTAGAACAAATGCTTTATTGTAATTTATAATAAAATTATGTTGGGAAATACAGGACAAAAACCTTGTCAAAATTTGGTTTTGGTAACAGTAGACAATGAAATAATGAATCTAAATGGAACATAAGACCAGTGTTTAAGTTCCTAACTTCTAAACAAACACACACATCTATCTAAAAAATATTTTGGTACCAAATTGAGCAGAATATATTTTTGCTGTAAATAGAGAAGACAAACTTCCAAAATGGTTTGATAGCCAGTTAACAGCTTTTGAAAACATGTATAGCCAACTAGCAATTTTCTAAAACAATTTATGCTTGCAGTAAAAGATCTCTGCTGAAAATCAACTGCATTTAAATGGGTCTTACTGAGGTAGGAGGTTCATGATTCTAGAAATCTTTTAAAAAGTGAGTACAAAAGGGCTACAATAACATTACTATTAATAAAAATTACAGAAGAGGTTATTGCTGTACTTTCCCCTATAACCACTATCAAACTTTGCTCAAATTCTGCAACCCTAAATTGCTTTTCCTCTTACTGAATTTCATTCTGTCACATATCACTTAATTCAGTAGAGAATGAATCTTAGAGTATATTCTGTAAGAATTATCAATATTTAAATGTGTAGCTTCACCATATACTACCATGTTTCAACTTTTTTTCCCCAAATACACACAAATAATATAAATTTTTCTCAAAAATGAAATAAGATGTAACACAGGAGTCAACCCAGGAAGGTTGACTAAGTGTTTTGATATTTCAAAGAAACCACACAGAAATTGAGCAGGAGTAGACATATACAGAACATTGAACATTAATGCTTAACAGTGAACTACATAATTTGGGAGGTAACCACCTCATATTACTTTTTGGTTTTTCCCTACAGAAAGGGGTAACATGATCTACAGTGACAGAAAGATGTTTATGGGGAAAAATAAGGGGCAGTTCATGATCATCTAAAATTATAGAAGCAACATTTCCATAAGTAGATAACAAAGTACTGAGTAGAGGTCTTATGATGAGGCTTCCAATCCCATATATTTTCCCCTTATAAATTCTAACATTAAACACTAGTTTAAGCATAAGGAGAGTCCACATAGATACACACAGGGTCCTAGTGGGAATAGGAGACCACAGATTATTAATAAAGATTTTTACCATCATTTAAAAAATAAACTGTGGAATTATAATAATGTTTTGGGTGACTGTTATTTCCCATGGGCTTAAGATTCCCAACCAGTGAGGCTGCATATGCCAGTACCATGGCCAAATGACTTCATTTTCCCCAGTTTGTATGGTTTGAGGCATAGGCAACAATATATTATTATTACTTCCTTTTTGGGGTTGCAGTGTGGCTGGCCCTGTAACTTGTAATCTCAGTGTGTGCATTGGTCTTCCTATTAGCATTTTAACTGGAGCAGGGGCCACAGTTGAATTAAAAGGGTTAAAGATGGATAAAGCCTCTTCATTCATGTTGTAAAGATCCCTTATTGTCTTTTATTTGTTCCTTTAAAAGGCCATTCATCTTTTCTATAAAAAGTCCAAACAATATCCTGTTCCATAGCCCATGACTGCATGAGATGCCTGGTAAAGAGAGTTCCTTTGTCATTGTCAATTTGGGCTGGCACCCATATAGGGCACTTACATTTTCTAGGCAGTGAATAGCCTGCTGGTTACAAGATTCCCATTACAGTGTCCATGGCAGTGAAAGAATGCCTTGCTCCCTGTGACAGCAAGAGAGGATCAATGTAATTCACTTGCCCCCATGGTACTTGAGTCTCTGCTTGGCCAATATGTCCCATCTGTTGAGGCAATTGTCACAGTCCTTGGAGTGAGAATGATGGACACTCATGGGTGATGTCCACAAGCTGCTGATGAGTGACAGGCAGCTGGAAATGCTGGACTAGACACCACAGGGTCTGGTAGTCATGATGTCTGCTTTTCCTGTGGAGTCACTATGCTGCTTCTAAGGTCTCAGTGAATGGCTCTGGATTTTCATGAAGGCATCTGCCTCAACATACCCAAGAGGGTTATTAGAGGAATGGGCAGGGATGTGATAAACAGTTACTTGTTGCTGCTGGCAGGCATCCCAGATATCCTTTCACAGATCTCTCCCCCACAGAGAGCAGCTTACAACAGTCCATAGTTCCTGTCTTGTTTCTAGTATCTGCAGTCCACCCCTGGATAGGGATGACAATCTTCAGAGTGACCAGACACTACTGAAGTAATCCCTTTACTTGCAACAGGGTATGGTATGATACACATAGTTGCTTTTCTAAGGGGCTATATCATAATTTGGCTCCTTTCCACAATTGTGTCTAAAACCAATGGTGTGTTTGTTTAGAAATTTGCCTTTACCACCACAAACCCTACCCAAAGCCAATTATCAGTGCTGGTCACATCCAATTTACAGGGTAAGTGAGGGTCTACCCCCCATTATTACTTGAGCCTGTGCTATTGCCCTCTTTACTTCCTTAAAAGCAGCCTGCTGGGAGTGGTCCACCCATTCCCATGCATGACCTTTCCTGTTTAGCAGATACAATGGTTTTATTATCTGAGCTAAATGAGGGATGAAGGGTCGCCAGTACTGCAACAACCCCAGAAAGGCCATTAATTGTTTTGGAGTTTGTGCTGTGGGATAATATTGTACTTTAACAACACTTAAGAATTTGACAAAGCAGCAAGGACCTTGCAGCTTGTCCCAAATGTTTGCCCATCCCAAGTTGTCAGGATAAGATAGTATTGTCTCTGATGCATCTTTTAATTCTGAAAGAGAATTACTGATTAACATAATATTATTAATATAATGAAATAGGGTTACAGCAGTAGGTTTCTTCCATATGGCCAGATCACTTGCCACCAGAGCCAGGAGAGATGGTTGGGCTATATAGCCTTGGGGAAGCACTGTAAAATCCTTTGTAGGCCTTCCCACATGATGGTGAATGCAGGCTGGCCTGACTTTCCTAAGGAGATACTAAAGAATTACTTAGCAAGATCTAAAACAAAGTGACAGTGATGTAACTGGTTACTAATAAGCTAGCAATGTTTAGGAATGCTGCATACAGCAGTGGTGTTACCTTGTTTAATTTATGATAAACTATTGTCAGGCACCACCTGTGGCAGCCCTCAATGGCCACTCTCTTTACATAGCCATAGAACTGTGTCTGTAGCCATAGTTGCCTATTCAGCAGAGGTGGGGCAAATCAGACAAATATGAGCCAAAACATCCACCTCTTGATTTCTAGGTGGAGAGGTTATTTCTGTGACATATAACATCTTCAAAATAATTAAAACCATGATTAACATTATACTTTTATCTAATATGCAGAAATTATTGCTAAATTTCTATGAATTTTATATAATTTTTAAGTATTTATATGAACATTTTACTCATACAACTTTGATTAACAGAGTATTTAAAAAATCCCTTTTAATTTTATAAGTTTCTAAACATTTTTTCATTCAACTTATATCAAATAAAATCAACCATCTCATTACTTTACTTTTCACTTTTATTCCTTTACCATGATTACATTAATTAAGAGGTATTTTATTTTAGCAGTGTAGGAAAAACTACTTTCTCCATTATTTTATGAAAACTTAAGATTCCCAATGGAATAAAGATTATCTTCCAATAAGGGTGGTTAATAATCCTACTGCCAAATTTCAACAAGTAAAGGAAAAGTCCTTGGAAGCTATGGAAATATCTTTTAAAATATGCAATTACAATTATTCCAAAACTTAGCAGTCAATATGCTTTTGAGATTATTCACAGTTTCAATTTATTCAGCTTAGGTGTTATCCCCTAGGTTTATAAAATGCTGTGTAAATGAATTGGCATTGTACGTATTAAATCTTTAAGATGATGAAAGTTGTAAGTTCATGTCTAATGAAGTTAAGTAAAAAAAATGTAGATCTGCCCTCTTTTAAATGGATAAAGTAAATTTCATTGGTTGCTTAAAAAAAAAAGGATTATCTTCCCCCTATCATCACTTTAATATGCAGATTGAGGTTGCCTCAGACAGTTTTCCCTGTTATGAAGTTACTTTTTGTTATTAACATCAATTCAGTTTCTATTTAATAATGGCTTCCTGGAATTAGTCTTTAAATATTTCAGCTTAAACAATGCTTTCACAAACTTCTTATAACTATTCATGACCACATAGATTATAGTTATTTCCTCTCAAGAAAAATATCACCTTTACAAAAGACATTCCCTTACTTAATGCTATCTTCTACAATACCCTCTGCAATTTTCTATATTTGTTCAAGCAAGCCTTGTCTTACCATATTTCCATCCTGATTTTATGAAAACAAGCCATCTTATATTAGGACAAAACACATTCTCTTAAATAAATATCAAACTTTAGTCAGCACTTCCACAAACCTTTTACTTCTTTCTATATCCATTTAAGTCTCATATCTGTCATTCTGTTCCATGAAGAAAAAAACTATTCATTTCAACTTAGGAAAAAACAATTTTTTTAAAAAAGGTCTGTAATAATTTCATTAGCCAAAATCTTACTATTTTCATCATCTTAAAGATTTAATACAAATAATGCTAATTTACTTCATTATTATTGATACTCACTTAACACTATAAGTGCTTATTTAATTTTTTTGCCATTTGAATAGAGCTCTTTTATGAATTGTCATTTGTTAATTTACAAATACCACCTGGAGGTATCAAAATACACACTGAACAGATAAACACAAAAAGAGTTAAGACTCAACAGAAACATAAAGCTCACTAATTTGACTCATAATTCTTACTCCTTTGGTAGGACTGTTTCCAAGCTCTCCTTCATTTCACATCTCTGATTTTTACTGCATTTAGGATCTCATCTGGAACAGTGCTGCCTATAATAATGCAAGCCCATTCTTGATAGCACTTTTATTTTTAAATAAAAATATTTTTAAAATATTTAAAAAGTATTACTAATCAGCAACCAGTTAGGAATACTTGAGCAGTATAAATGCAGTTAAGCACTAATTTAGCAGTTTAGACATTTAACACTTATATTTTGGATTACTACTCTTTAGGAGTATACTTAGGCTCGAAGTTCAGGAGTAAGCTATTGATTCAAAACTGAAAGTTCCTTTTAACACCTTGATAAAAATTCTGGTTAAAATAAAATGTGACTAAAACTTAAAACTTCGTCAATGTAACATCCCATTTAAACTCTTCCACAGTTTGCACAAGTATTATGAGTTTCCAGTTTTGTACTATATTTTTAATTGCAGACTTACAAAAGCTGCTAGCATTTCCCTATTTTTTTTTTTCTTTTCATAGGGTTGTCCAGTTCAATAATTAGTAAACTTTAACAGCACTAATTTTATCAATGTGGCTTTCCAGGCCCAATTAGAATTTTCATGGAAACAAAACAGAGAACATTAATGTTGCTAAGTTTTTCTACTTTTCCAGCAGCTAAACTAATTCTATCAGCTCTCACTAGTCCAGTCTTCAGGCAGCAGGGGCTTTGTGGAGTTGCTGCTGGAATGTTTTCCTTATCTCAGTTAATCCTTTAGCAGAATATTTTCTTACCAGCATGGTTTCATTGACAAGTGCCCTGTTTAGCACTCCTGCTTGGGTGAGATGTATCCATGATTTGGCTTTCCTTTGCACAAGTCGTTTAACATGATTTAAAAATTCTTTTATAGTTTCTACATCTGAATTACTATCTCTTTCTTCTCTAATTGCTCAGAGAGACCTGTCACTAAATGGAGATCCCATTCTAATTTTAATTATTCCTCCAATGCCATGCTTTCACTACAGTGGCCAACTGTCCATGCTGTGAGAAGTGGCCACACAACAGCAACAGACAGAGCATGTTGCTCCTTTTTCTTTATATAAAACTCCTCAATTTTCTTTTCCAGTTGAACAAGTCCCATGGGTGTATACAGGGCATCCCCCAAGTCTCTAATGGGATCCCAATTATCTATGAGTTTAACCAGCTCTCAACACATAGAGGAATGGGGCTACCCTGGGATTTCCCCCAACAGAATTACCAATAAAGGGTGGGATTTCCCCCACAGATTCCTGAGATTTCCCCCACAGAATTCAGGATTACCCCTGCTGTCTTCCCAATAAAGGGAAATATTTTCCCTGCAGAATTTCCTTTGGGGAAATGTTCTCCACAGCACTTCTACCATTAGGAGTCTCTGGAATATCCTGCCAACTATGTCAACTGTAACAGAGATGGTTAAGCCCAGGGAAGTTGACCAAATGATTTGATATTCCAAAGAAACCAGATGAGAAGCCAGTAGAGTAGACATGCCTTTAAAACTTACAGGAACCGATGATGGCCAGTCAGGGGGTACGATGCCACCTCTTGAGGGCTACAGGTTTATATAAGGAAGTACAATGGAGGGGGAGTGCCCATATCAAGAACAGCAGGCATAGGTAATGGGTATAATGTGAAAAGGTACAGTTAATAATAAACTTGACTATGTGTATAAATACAGGTGAAAGATTTTGTCACCCATTTTACTGTCATTCCACATGGAGTGTCAGCTTGCTGGCCAGTTCAACTCCACCATTTCCAGCAATCTACATAGATATTTGGTGAGAGGGGGAAGTGGACATTCCATCTCCCCACAGATGTCGACATTTTAAAAATAAAGCCTACAAAAAGTTTCAGAGGTAAAAAATCTTACTCGTATGGCCACAAAGTGATCTAATAGTCTAAATTCCAAAACACTTAAATGAAGCCAATTTATACATTTTGTTATCTTTTCAAAGGAATACTACATTTATCAAAGTGATATCATATTATTTTGGTTCTTCCATCAAATGTACACAAATGTTTTATGCAGTTATTACAATTAGGAGACAAAGTTGAGTGTGCCAAAGAGAGAGCATTCAGTTAGATTTTGCAAATTTCTCGGAAAGAAATTTAGAAAAGGGATTTCTTAGAGAACTTTCCTGGTTCCTGGTGGTTCCTACAACAGGACAAGGATTCACTCCATATTTCACAAGTTGATCCAAAAGATCTTCATTAGTGAACTCTGTTACATCTAGATTATGTTTATCTTCTAATCTGGTTTTATCCATTTTCTTTGTGGTGTTCCTGGCAATGGTGGTGCAGAAGCAGCTTGGGTGGTCAGTGGCTGCCCCAGAGCCAAGGACTGGGGTGGGCTGGTGCTTCTTGTCACTGGAGAAGTCCAGGGCCCCTTGCTGCTGACGCCGGTGGCAAGCAGTGACCAGGTGTGCACCGTGAGGTGCTGCAGTAGAGCTGCATCTAAACATGTTTGCACTGCATCCTGGATCAAAGCATTATGTTGTTGACGATCAACTCACTCCTCCACTTCTCTTTTGTCAGCAGTGAGAGGTGTTCCAGGGCCTCTGGCATCTCTGCAGCGAATACCCTTTCCTTTTCCACAGCCTTCACACCCGCCGCTCATGCGAACCTCCTTCTGCCTACTGCGGCTGCGGGATGCACCAGTTTCTGCCCCCACCCGGGCTCCCAGTCTGGCTCTCATTGCTCTGCTGTCTGGGTGGTGGGCAGCAGGCTGCGGCTGAGCATCCTGCAAGCAGCCACATGGCCCCAAGTGGTGTCCCCAGGCACTTGCAACCAGGCAGAGCCACCCCCAGCAAAGCGGCCAGCTCCACTGCCTGCACCCACCCCAGCCAGATCTTGGGGCCTGGGGCTGAGGTGCCTATGGTAAGTTTTATTGCTTGATTTTTATACTTTGAATGTGAATTCTTGGGATAAATCCTACATGTCATGCTGTATAACCATGTTAATGAGCTGTTGGGTTTCGTTTGTTAGTATGATCAGGATTTTGCATACAAATTCAAAGTAGCTATTGATCTGTAGTATCTTGTGCAATCATTGATATAAGGAGAATGTTGGCTTCAAGAAATGAGTTAAGGGAGGCGGGTGTGGCTCAGTGGATGGAGCCCCCGTTTATCATATGGGAGGCCCGGGTTCGCGTCCGGAGGCCTCCTTGTGAGGGCACGCGGGCCTGAGTGGTGAGGTGGGCTGATGCAGCAACTTCACGGCAGGAAGTGGGTGTGGCGCAGTAGCTAGAGCACCCGTTTGCCATATGAGAGGCTCTGGGTTCGCTTCCCGGTGCCTCCTTGTGAGGGCAGGCGGGCTTGCACGCCGTGGGCTGATGCGGCGGGACCTCGCGGCAAGGGGGAGATAAGAAGACGCGGAGAGGACACGCAGCGAATGGACACGGCAGCACAAGCAGCAAGGGGGGGATAAATAAATAAAATAAATAAATCTTTAAAAAAAAAAAAAGAAATGAGTTAAGAAATCTCTCTCACCTTTTATTTTTATATTTGGAAGAGTTTGAAAAATATTAGTCTTAATTATTCTGTATATTTTTAGTATGATTCACCAGTGAACACATTTGATCCTGGACTTTTCTTAGTTGGGGAGATTTTCTTAGTGGGGAGATTCCCACTGCCCACCCAAGATGCACTACCATTGCCAGAGCTTTTTTTAGCTCTGATCTTATTCTCTGTTTATTCTTGAGTCAGTCTTGGTAGTTTGTATGCTTCTAAGAACTTGTCTAATTTATCTAAGTTATCTAATTCATTGTAGTACTATTGTTCACAATACTCTTTTATAAAAGATTTATTTATTTATTTATTTCTCTCCCCCCATCCCCTTGTTGTCTGGTCTCTATGTCCATTAGCTGCACATTGTTCTGTGTCTGCTTGTCTTCTCTTTAGGTGGTACCAGGAACAAATCCTGGGACCGTCTGGAGTGGGAGAGAGGTACTCAATCTCCTGTGCCAACTCAGCACCCTGGTCTGCTGCACCTCCCATTGTCTTTCCTCTGTTTCTCTTTTTATTGCATCATCTTGCTGCAGGAGCTCTCCCATATGGGTCAGCACTCTCTGTGGGCCAGCTCACCACATGGGCCAGCTCGCTGTGCGGGCCAGCTTGCTTCCACTAGGAGGCCCCAGGAATCGAACCATGGACCTCCCATATGGTAGGTGGGAACCCCAATCACTTGAGCCACATTGGCTTTCCATTCATAATAATCTTTTATCATATTTTTATTTCTTTAAAGTCTATAGCTTGAGTGTATTATATAATTTTCACTTAGTTGTGAATTTTCCAGTTTTCCTCTCTCGGTTTCTAGCTTAATTCCTTTGTGGCCATAAATGATACTTTTTATACTTCAGTTTTTTAAATTTATTGAGTTGTGCTTTGTACCCTAACATATAGTCTATCCTGAAGAATGTCCCATGTGCACTTGAGAAGAATGTGTACTTTATTCTATTTGGTTTTAGTGTTTGGTACATGATGTGAGGTCTAGTTGGTTTACAATGTTGATTAAGGCCTGTATTTCCCTGTTCATCTTGTGTCTAGTAGCTCTAACCCTGATCAAACATAGGATATTGAACTTGATAAGCATTATTGTAGAACTCTATTTCTGCTTTCATTTCTATCAGTTATTCCTTCATATTTTTGCGGCTCTTTGGTTTTATGCATATGTCTTCCTAATTGTTATATATTCTTGATGCTTTGACTTTTTCTCCATCTGTAATCATTTACCTCTCACAAATATATTGGTTTTATAGTTCATATTATCTGACATTTGTGTTTGCAACCCCAGCTCTTCTCTTCCCTATTTCCCAGGACAATCATTTTCCACTTATTCACTATCAACTTATTAGTGTATTTGAATCTACAGTCAAGTCTTTTTTAGGAAGCTTAGAGTTGGATCATGTTTTATTTTTATCTCCTCTACTATCCTCTGCCTTTTAAGTGGAGAGTTATCTCTTTTAAATTTAAATTAATTGCTGTCATTTCTTATTTTTATATGTCATATATTTTTATCCTCATTCTCCATTTCTCCTTCCTTTGTATTTAATTCATTTTTTGTTAATGATTCCTTTTGATTACCTTTTCTTCTTTTCATCTTTTCTTCATGGTTATCCTGTGAATTGCAATGATATCTTAAGTTTGTAAAAAATCAGTTTGAATTAAAACCAACATACCTTTAGTAGTAAACAAATGCACTGCTTTTATACATCTCTAACCTTCTCCATTGCATTGTTATTGCCACAAATTGCATCATTATACTTAATGTTCTATTTAATAAGGATTTATAAAATGGTTTTATGCATTTGTCTTTCAATTCAATAGGAATAAAAGAGGAGTTACAAACCAAAAATATAATAATACTATTGGCTTTTATATATACCTATATACTTAACATTACTGCTGTTCAGTATTTACTGATATGTCTTGAATGACTGTCTATTGTGTCATTTTATGTCAACCTGAAAGACTGTCTTTAGCATTTCTTGTAGAGCAGGATGACTAGCAACATACTCATTCACATTTTATTAAGGAATGTCTAAATTCTCCTCCATTTTGTAGGAATTTTGCCAGATATAGAATTCTTGGTTGACAGTTTTTCCACTTTATTTCAGTGCTTTGTATATCATCCCATTTCATATGTTACTGTTTTTTTAACTAGAGATATTTTGAGTTTACAAAGCAACCATGCATACCATACAGGATTCCCATATATAACCCCACCACCAACACCTTGCATTGGTGTGGAATATTTTTTACAAATGATGAAAGAACATTGCCATAATACTACTGCTAACTATATTTCATAGCTTACATTTGGTGTATTTTTCCCACAAACCATCCTATTTTTAACACCGTGTATTAGTATTGTGTATTTTTTGTAGCTCATGAGAGAAGTTTATCATATTTGTACTTTTAACCATAGCCCATCATCCACCACAAATTTCACTGAGTTGCATGGTCCCATGTCTTGTATAGTCCATCTAAAATGTATACCCAGTGGCTCTCATTTTCATCACAGAGTTGTTCAGCCATCACCCCAGTCAACCCTAGAACACTTTCATTATTCCAAAAGGAACAATCCTATACTCCAGTAACCTCCCCTATTGTTGAACCTTACCATTGATATAGTACATTTTGCCATTGCTGCAAAAATATTACAATACTACTGTTAACTCTAGTCTATAACTTGTATTAGTTGTATTTTCTCATGTATCAGCATATTCTTAAGGTGGTTATGGGTAGTATCTGTCTACAGTTTCAATGATCACCATCTCATGTATCAGCATATTCTTAAGGTGGTTATGGGTAGTATCTGTCTACAGTTTCAATGATCACCATCTGGAAGGCCCCAGCAAACCTGGGAAAGTTCTGAGGGGGATGAAAAAAGGCAAGCACCAGAAACAGTGAGCCATCAGGCAGGTCATAATACACACCCATAAGTCTTTTAGACTATGATGCATATTTCCCCCTCTGACACCCACAAGCCACATCAAGAAAATGATTCACTGACCCAAATACCACCTCCAATTTGGGAAAGGGGGATCTTGGGCCAGCAAGAAAAATATTACATTAATCCCTTAATGAAATTTAGTAGATTCTTCTTCATTAATTACTTCCCTGTTTGTTGTACTTTTTTATATGATTCAGAGTTCCCAAAAAGTTGATTTGGGAGGTTTCTGTCAGCTTAATCTTTGTGGGCTAAGTGACTTAACTGTTTGTTCTTTTAATTTAAATTTTTTGGTCCATAATTTTTAGGTACAAAATCTGGGAATATCCTGTGAAGTGTGTGTGTGTATGCACATGCAATCATTTAGAGAGAGAGTGGAAGAAAGAATTAGAGCTGTCTTCTTCACTTACCCATCATCTACTCTTGATGACCAACTCCCAGATGGGCAAGAACTGGGTCTGTGGCCTGGTTTATCCATAGTGCCCAGCACAACACTTGGTACGGAGTTGGTTCTCAAATGTTTGTCAAATGAATGAAGAGATGTGTATGTGGATTGTTCAGTTGTCTGCCTTACAGAGTGACTCACATCACTATTGCCCCACTCTTTGATTGCTAATTTGGCCTCTTTTGAAAGGGTGCTTATGGGAGAAAATTCCTAAATGTTTGAGCCTATTGTTCATGTGCTCTGTATTAAAATTGACACACACTAGACAGATGAGGTAGCAGTGTATCTCTATTTTAAGGATACCAGACACTTTTGCTGATGTTTGGGCATGGAAGCACTGACCTGCTCCTCTAGGCACACTCTCTGGCTCCATTTATAGCTTTGGCCTTGGCTTTTCGTGGGCCCTAGAGGCAGCAGGGGCACATGTTCCATAACCATGTTAGTCTTCTTCACTTTCTAAAAGGCTGTTCCAGCCTCCAGCCTTGGGGACCTCTTTCTGGTTCCCTGGACACTGTTGGGACTGGTGTTAGTTGCTGGTAATTAAGGAACCCACTTCAGGTGGAGGTTGTGGTGGGAAGCTAATGAAGGGACAGCAATCACACAGTATCCAAAATGATTCTGCAAAGCAGAGGGATCAAACAGCAAGTAGGGGGGCCAAGAGAGCAGGTGGAGGCTGTAGGAAGCATGATTGCCCATGCTCTTGTCTCCAGCCCTTACATTACTCATGGGGAGTTCTCTGTTGCTATCTCCCCCAAACAAATGAACTGATGCTCATAAAGTCAGCTGAAACTTTGTATTGAGCATTATGTATTGACAGAAGCCAGCTTTGGGAAGCTCTGCATTCTGGCTGGCACTCAAATGCACCAGAGACAGGTTGCTCACCTCTTATACATTCTCATGCTTTATCTTAATTGATGCTCCCCTATCTGTCTTGACCTATGTCTCCTGTCCTCTACATGAGATGAAAGTCTAGGGAGGCTTACTTCCCTGTTCATTTTGCACTGCATCCTTGAGTGGAGAACTGTTTAGATTTGTACTGTGTGCTGCCAAACACAGAGTATAATGTCAGAGGACTGGCCTTCACCACAGAGGATTCAATGGCTTTGTTGGCTGGTGCCATCAAGGCAGTGTTCTCAAGGGCTTTATGATGTATTTAAATCCAAGCAGAAATAATTGTGGCTCTTTGTCTCCTTACAATATGCTGGCATTTCACTATAAGAACAACCATAGCAGTACACAGTATATACCAGGATCTCCCAAGAAAACTCAGGGAGAACTGGGAGTTGTTTCAGCTTTCAGACATCACCAACAGAGCAACACAAGGCTGCTCCAGGACTACATGAAGGGAAGTTTGATGGACATCAGCAGGCCCTTCATAGCTCCAGAGGTTACCATAGCTCTTCTTCTGAGTGCCAGTATCCTGTTAGGCACAGCTGACTGTGCAGAATCCTCTGGAGGGTTCCATCTCAAATATGAACAAGGGCCTGGTAACAAGGACAAACTGTCAGTTGGGCAGGGCAATGGGGAGACCAGCAAGATTCTACAAAAGAGGGCTCTCTAACTTTGTACTTTGTACAAATAAAATGTGGTTTTAATTGTACTGTGCATGATGGAAGGCAAAGGAGACCAGCCCATGCACTTGCCTCTCTGTGCCTTACCTGGGCCTACAGCAAACCTAGAGGATTAAGCAGTGCCATGCTCTTAGCCCTCCACTGCATAGGAGCATGTCAAGGCATAATAGTGGGATATACCAATAGAGGACTCTTGTGTCTATTTTCCTGGGTGGGCTTATTCTCCTAACAGTTTCCTTCTGCCCTTTGAAAGCATGATTCTTCCCACAAAGGTCACCGGGATCTCCCTCCCCTGCAAGTTCTCTTTACCTTGGTATTTGTTCAAGGCAATCAGGATAGAAGACTTTTGCAGAGTCTAATCAAAAGTATCAACTAACAGATATGGATCTCAGTCATAAGATCCCAGGAGAAATCAGTTTGGACTGGCAAAGTTTTAAAATTTCATGGATTTTCTGTGCAGCCACTTGGTATCCCTCCAATCCATGTCTTTTTGGATGACAGAGTCTCTCCTTCTGGAGATGACCAATGAACCAGGCTTTTTCCCTCATATGGCCCTGCTGCCTTACCTCAAGTCTCCCTAAGTTGCTTTCAGAAGTGAGCCTTCACAGTGGGAGTGGTCCTTCTCTACAGCTGAATTTACCACCTTTTATTTCATGAAATCACATGGAAAATAAGTATTGGAGGGTTTGTACAGCAATAGGAACACTCATTCATTGCTGGTAGCAATGTAAAATGGGGCATCCACTGTGGGAGACAGTTTGACCATTCCTTATAAAGTTAACTATAGAATTATTATATGATTTGGTGACCCCACTATTAGCTAAATAACCAAAATAATTGAAAGCAGGGACTCAAACAGATATTTGCACACTGATGTTCATAGCAGCATTATTCAAGGTATGCTTGTATTTTCAGTGCACTGTTGAGATGTAATGCTCAGAAAAAGATTGCTTTCAAAATATTTTTGCTCATTTACAATGTACAGGTCACTCCAGAGCTCTGATGAAGATGTACAACAAGGTGAGTGTTTCTTTTATGCCTGCTAAAATAACATCCATTCTACAGCCCAACAGTCAAGGAGTAAGTTCAACTTTACACTGGCCAGGTTCACTTGCTGGCCGCTGCCTGCCCCAGCCAGCATGTTCATGGTGGCCAGAATGCTCTGGAGATCGCTCAGCTGGATGGGCTGGGTCGGGCTGCCTGCTGGGCTGGATCCAAATCTTATTATATAAGAAATAATTTCATCAGGCTATAGCTGCCAAAGATAGTGATTCTTCTGATGGATCTGGGCAAAGTTAATTGAAAACTTTCTGGAAAGGATTCACCATTCTAGATGCCATTAATATTTGCACACCAATGTTCATGGCAGCATTATTCACAATTGCCAAAAGATGGAAGCAATCCAAGTGTCCATTAAACAATAAATGGATAAGTAAAATGTGGTATAGACATACAAGGGAATATTAGTCATCCATAAAAAGTAATGAATTCATCATACGTGTGACTACATGAATTAACCTTGAAGATATTATGTTGAGTGTAATAAGCCAGACACAAAAGGACAAATATTGTATTACCTCACTTTTTAAAAATAATTAGAATAAAGAATCTAGAGTATCCATTAACAGGAAAATGTGAATTTGGAATGATAAATGATTTTACTACCTAATTGATTTGATTAAGCTTCCATTTATCCAGGGAGTTATAAAGAAAAAACAGGTTGACTGAAGCAAGCTGACATACCAATAAACTTTGCAGTAGTGATAAATCCCCTTTCCCCAGCCTGAGAAGAAGAGGTGTAGTGAAGAGTTTAAGCTGACACCAGCAAAGCCCACTGATCTTCACCAGTCACAACATTACATCAACATCTTGTTTGTTTATTAATAAACACTCTACTGAAATAGTTTATTAGCTCTAGCAGGTTTATTGTAGACTTTTTGGGACTTCCTAGTTGTAGGATTATAGCATCTGCAAATAATAGAAGTTTTACTTCTTCTTTTCTGTATTCATTAGGGAAATGGATCTCTAATTTCTTTTTTTTTAAATATCTTTATCTGGCTTTGGTATTAGAGTTATATTGGCTTTATAGAATGAGATTGGTAGCATTCCTTCTTGTTCAATTTTTTGGAAGAGCTTGAGTAAGATTGGTATTAAATCTTTGAATGCTTGGTAGAACTCACCTGTGAAACCATCTGGTCCTGGGCTTGTCCAATAACATGCAAAACTGTGTGGGAGAGAGTGTAGACTACAATGTGAACTTCCATGCTCAGTGGCAATGCCTCAGGGTGCATTTATGAATTGCAATGAATGTGCCACACTAATGAAGAATGTTTATGTAGGAAAGTGTAGGAGGTGTGGGGAGTGAGGCATATGGGAATCCCTATATTTTTTGTGTAATGTTTATGTAATTTAAATTTCTTTTAAAAAATAAAAAAATTATATATAAAAAAAAGATTCTTGGGTGGCAGTTTTTCTCTTGAAGTATCTTAAGTGTATCATACCACTGCATTTTTGCCACCATGGATTTTGATGAGAAATTGGCACTTAATCTTAGGTATCCCTTATATTTTACTCATCACTTTTCTCTTGCTGCTCTCAGAATTCTTTCTTTGTCTTTGGCATTTGATGTTCTGATTAGTATGTGTCTTAGAATTGCATCTATTCAGATTTATTTAAATTGTAGTATGTTGTTCTTTTTGGACATGGATATCTATGTCTTTCTATAGGATTGGAAAATTTCCAATCATTATTTCTTCAAATATTCCTTCTGCCCCATTTTCCCTCTCTTCTCCTTCTGAGACTCCTATTACACATATGTTTGCATGTTTCTTGCTGCCATTTAGTTCCCTGAAACCCTGTTCAAATTTTTTGAATATTTTCTTCATTTGTTCTTTTGTATGTTTGCTTTCAGAGGCCATGTCTTCAAGCACACCAATCCTTCCTTCTGCCTCCTCAAATCTGCTGTTATATGCCTCCAGTGTACTTTAATTTCATTTATTGCACCTTTCATTCCCATAATATCTGCTATTTTTCTATGTGTGATTTCAAATTCTTCTTAGTACTAACTCACTGTCTTCTTAATATCCTTAATTTCTTTCAGTATCTTATTGAATTTATTAAGGAGATTGAAAATTTATGATTAGTTGTCTCAAATCCTTTATGTCATCTGGAGGCTTATCTTGTTTCTTTAACTGGGCCATATCTTCTTGTTTCTTGGTATGGATTGTAATTTTTTGTTGAGTTCTTGGCATCTGGTTTACTAGATGTATTTGTTCTGGATGTAGTTTTCCTCTTTGGTTTAGGGCTTTATTTCATTTTCTCCCTTGATTGTTGTGTAGTAGGAGAAGAGGATGTATTTGGTGTAAGTTGTGGAGGCTGAAGCTGCCCACATTGCTCCATGGACTGATGAAGGTCCTCTCACCTTTCTCCTTTGCCAGGGGTATGGACATGGCCCCAGCTGTGTGTAATAATCCAAGTCATGCAAGCCAAGACCATCTGTAGTTGCCTGGAGTGACTGATGAAGATTCACACCACTTCCTCCCGAGCAGGGGGTGGCAATGGAGCTGCAGGTGTGGGCAGCAATCTATGCTGTGTGGGTCCAAAATGACTGTAGTGCCCAGGTAGACTGATGTAGCCC
Source organism: Cabassous unicinctus (assembly GCA_029593785.1). Taxonomy (NCBI): domain Eukaryota; kingdom Metazoa; phylum Chordata; class Mammalia; order Cingulata; family Chlamyphoridae; genus Cabassous; species Cabassous unicinctus. Next base: position 24,300 of record JAQZBX010021633.1, read on the forward strand.
CAGCATCCTCCCTGCCAGGGTGGGGATGGACCCACTGATGGGCCCAACAATCTATTTTGTGTGGACTGAATGCATCTGCACTTGCTCTGAGAGACTGAGGGAATACTGTCACTTCTTCCCTTTATGGGGTGGGAATAGAACTACCAAACCCAAGAGTTCAGTCCATGTAGGCTGCCATTGTCTGTAGAGGATGAGGAAACACCAGCCCCCTCCTATCCTATTAGGTGGTGGGGATGGATCCACAGGTGCCCAACAGTTCAGTACTTGTAGGCTGAGAGTACCTGTCATTGTTGGGAAAGGCTAAGGAAACACCAGCCCCTCCTAACCTAATGGGGGGTGTGATGGTTAGGCTAATGTGTCAAGAAAGTTGTTTGGTCAAGGCAGCACTGTGCTAATTGTAATACAAGGACATTTATGGACTTTAGTCATCCATGAGTTTATTGCATACATGGCTGGTTACATCTACAATCAACCAAGGAAACTGCTATCAGCAATGTGTAATGATTTATCCAATCAGTTGAAAGCCTTAAAATGGGAAGTGATTTCAGCATTCAGAGAGAATCTTCCAGCTCAGCTTTGGAAAGCCAACATCTCCTGGGAACTCATCAAAGACCTTCATTGGGCCCCTGGTTTCCTGCTTGCCTGCAAAATTTGGACTTGTGCATCCACGGTCATGTGAGAGAATTTTGTAAAATCTTAAATATTTGCAGATATCCCTGTTGATTCTGTTTCCCTAGAGAACCCTGAATAATACAGAGGGTAAAGGTGGATCTACAGGTACCCAGCAGTCCAGACCATGCAGGCCAAAAGTGCCTGCCATTGCCCAGAAAAGCTGAGGAAACACAGCTCCTCTCCTATCCTACTGGGTTTCTGGGATGGAGCCCCAGGTGTCCAGCTATTCAGTCCGTGCAAGTCACAATTGCCTGCAGTTACCTGGAGAGGTTGGTGCAGGTCCCCTCAGCTTCCTCCCTGCCAGAGGAGGGTCTGGATCCTGGGCTAGGGCTGCAGTCTGATCTTGGTGGGAAGAAGCTAGACCCTAAAGCCACTGTGGTTTTCAATGAGCCCCACTTCCCCTCATGCCAGGGGCAGAGTTAAAATGGTGGCTACCAGCCTCCTTGCAACTTGGAGATTCAAACTTTAGCTGTTCCTAGGGTTATACAGCCAGTCAAATATACCAAACATTAGCTGAAATTGGTGGCCAACAGCCTCTTCTTTCCTTGTGTTTGGGAAATGGAGCTTCCAACTCCAGCTACAGAATAGCTTCTGAGGTGGATTGTGTTGCCAGAGTAGGATGAACACTGGCCTCCATGACTTGGCCTGTGTTTTCCTGCTGAGGCTGTTGCATGTATCCCCAGCTTCCTCCCTGCTGGAGGCAGGGCTGGGGGTTAGGCTAGAGCTACAATCTTATCTGAGTGGAAAGAATCCTGTACACACCTTCACTGTGATTTTCAGTCAGCCCTTCTTCCCCCTAGGACAGGGATGGAGTTAAAATGGAGGCTACCAGCCTCTTTCTGACTTGGACAGGTTCAAACTTTAACTGTTCTTAGGATTATACTTCAGACAGCTAAATGTACTCATTAGTAGCTGAAGTTTGTACCCAACCATCTCTTTCCCCCTTGTTTTTGGGAAATGGAGCTTCCAACTCCAAACACAGAAAAGCTCCTGAGGTGACTTGCACCAGCAGTGGTATATGGGCAGAGGTCTCCACAGCACAGAGTGCTCTACTCAGGAATCTTCTCTGTAGACGAGCAATCTCCTCTTTCCATTCTTTCACAGATGTTGCAGGATGCTCTTCTGGTCTCCTGGGACCCTCAAACAGGCATTTAAGATAGTTCTCTGAGGTTCCTAACTGCCCTGTGGGACAAATGACTCTTGGAGCTCCTTACTCTGCCACCATCTTGCCCCTCTCATTGTTCACTAATTCTTTTAACTCTTAATGAGAATCTTCTCAATACAAAGATCTGGGCTGCTTCCTGAGAGTAAAACATCAATCAAAACACATCCATGCTTTGCCTTAAACTGTGCCAGTTTGATGGATGATGCGCACAATTAAAGAAGCAAATGCAGCACATTGGTGTGTGCCATGATGAGAGGTTTGGAGGAGGGGCATTCACCTGTCCTCAGGTTCAGGGAGGTTCCCTGAGGAAGGACCACTAAATTGAGAGCTTGGTGTCATGAAGGTATCACCTTCATGCTTCAGGAGGTGGAAAGGGTATGTGCAGTGTCCCAGAGGAAAGAACAATCATGACCTCCTTAGACAATGTATGAAGTTTACTGTGCCTGCAGAGGACAATGTGAGTGGATGGAGTTGTGAAGGGTGAGGGAGCAGAGGAGATCAGGGGCAAGGACACAGTGCATTGTAGGACACATGTAGGCTCAAGATGGCTGCTTCACACATGACAGTGGATTAAAAAAAATGGATGAATATAGTCAAGGTGATATTATTACTTTTCCCAGATTGGCAGTGCTGGGAGTCCCAATTTCCTTCTTTATCCAACCCAAAGTTGCTCTAGCCATCCACAAGCACCTAGCTGATCCTGAGTCTGTGTACATGTACTTAGGGGACCTGAAAATGTTCATCAGAAAAGAAAAGAAATATTACTACAATGTGGGTCATTTCATAATAGTAAATGGATCAACATCAGGAAGATATAACAATTGTAAATATATGCACCTTTAAAACCTAAGACTCAATTTAATGCCTGAAGTAAAAATAATTGACACCTATCTCAGGGATACTCCTGTAAAGAAGGAGGGGACAGGTTACTGTCTCTTGATCTCCCCCAACTCTATTCCTTCCACTGTGCTGCCTAGTTCACAGCATTTACCCTTACTGTTTTAATCATATATTTACTATTTTGGTTCACCAAATCATGTTCTCCTCCCGAATGTGTAACCTATACAAGTTGATTTACAATGAATGTTTTGGAGTGAAAGAATAAATGAATGACTGAAAGAATGGATGGCACACCAGACCAAAGACCTTCAGTAACATTTCCCAAACTGAATTCTTTAATATAATAATAGGAATTCGGTTGGAGTTCAATACTCAATCTTTATCTTCTCTGTTCCTTTCTTGGATATTCGCAATACCCATTACTGTGTTTAAATCCATTTCCCCATGTTTGTAAACTTATTATTATCTTGAGGAACTGCTCCTTAGAACACTGTTTAGAATATGCTGACCTCTAGAGTGAGATTGTTCTGTGGGGTTGTTGGCAGATTAGCTGAAGAAGTGGATCATGTTCAGCCTGTGAGATTTCTGTTCTAAAATGCTGAGAAATCTGAATTTTATTGCAAGCTACAAAAACCATTGAGTGGTTTTAAATAAGTCATTTTGAACTTTATAAATATCCAAGCAGCAGTGTAGATGATAAATTTGAGGGAGGCCAGGCCAGAGCTAGAGAAAATATGTGGAAGTTTGCGGCAATGATCCAGTCTATCAGTGATGAAATACTGGACTAACTCTATGATGACAGAAATGGGGAGGCAGGATGAAATTGAGAAAATGTGTTTATGAAGTAGTATTGATGCATATTTGTGACTAATTATATCAAAGAATGATAGAGTGGGAAGTATCAAGGATACCTTCCAGTTTCTGGCTTAAAGAATTGGGCAGGGGTTGGTGAAAATCATCCTGAAAAGTTAAAAGGGGCAGAACTGTGAAGTATCATCTTTAGGTTGAGGTAACTATGAGAAACCAGTCAGAAATTCAAATGTAAGATTCAGGAGAGATATCTGGGCTAGATGTGAAAACTTGAAAGTGATTGATTTGAAACCATAGGTTTGCATGTGGTCACTCAAATAGCATATGTTGAATAAGAAGGAAAATGGGAAGTAGATGGAACCTTGGGAAACATCAGTATGTAAGGGGTTAACAAAGAAAGAGGACACTAAGATGTAAGAAAGAGAAAAATAGGAGGGAGACCAACCAGGAAAATATGGGGAAGCCAAGATGGCAGAAGTGGAAGACTATAATCAAATCTATAAACAATGCTTCAAAATCAGGAAGGAACGATCAAGAAAGATAAAGAAAGGAAAGTGGCCACTGCATATGAGAAATTGAATGTAATTCTAATACCTATAGGAGAGTGGTTTCGGTGGAGTGGTTGGATAGAGTTTGGCAGGTTCCAGATCACAGGTGCTTGAAATAGAGATGAATAAGTGGGGAAAGAGACTGCATATGACTGTTGTAAGAAACTTTGCTCTGAAAGGAGAGCAAGAGGAGGGAAGTACTTAGGGTGGTGGTAGACTTCAGGGAAGCTGTTATCTTAGTGTTAGATGAAACTGATAAAGGGAGGAGCATATGCTTATGTGCCAAGGGGAAGCCAGAGATAGGGAAAGGGTGACATCTAAGGGAATTGACAAGGATATTGAGGCAGGACCAGAAGTGACATAGTGAAAGTCCACTGCAGTAATCCCAGCAATATTTTCTTACTCTAGTCTATTGTCTGTCTTTTGGAACATTACCCTAAGACACATTATTTAGGACAGATTCAATAAATTGGATAGGATTCACTTCTTACCTGTTTGTGTATTCCCTACCACAGTAGGCTAGACATACATAGGTGTTCCTCCAATTATTTGATTCCTTAAGTTATTCCTCAGTTCTGTAATCAGCAATGCTGTAATGCTTACATGGGATCAAAGTAGAAGATAATGATCCCCTTCAGAATGTAGCCTGAATCTTGGTCTCTAACCTCATGTCCTGCTGATTCAACCACTACTACCCTCTCCAGCCAGGCTCCTCCTGCTGCTCTTGCCCAACTCCCACCCCATCACAAAATTATCTCCCAGCTCTCTTTCCATATAGAGATTTTGTGAATGAATCCAAACAAATCATGTCTGAACACAACTCCATGTCATCTGCCTTTTGACTAAATCTCAATAAGAACATCAAGTAAATGGCAAGTGTAAAACTAAAACCAGATCAATCCAAATTACTTTGAAAGAGCTAAAACCCATGCAGATATCTTCATATAGTTGAGGATGGGCAGCAGTCAGCAGCTATGAAAAATGAATCAAACTTTTAGGCTCCTGAAGTTTGCAGTTGGAACATTGGGGCTAGGATATTCACCAGGGAAAATCTGGCTTCAATTCTACCTTCACTAATATTTCCCTAGTATATTCATTTTCATTTCTTTTCTTTTCTTTATGTAATCTTTTATTAGGTATATGATTTGCATACATTTTTAAAAATATATATTTTCAAAGATGCTTAGATTACATAGATGTTACACAAAAATTACAGGGATTCCCGTGATCTCCACCTCCCATACCTCCCATAACATCTCACATAAACCTCTTTCATTAGTGTGGCACATCACCTGCAATGGATATACACATCCTGGGGCTTTGCCATTAAGCATAGGCCACAGTTCACATCATAAGCCACACTATCTCCCACACAGTTCTGCATGGTATATGCTGCTCTAAAATGGCCTGTATCTGTTAACAGAACGTCATTCAGGACAACCCCCAAGTCCTGAAAAAGCCCCTGTATTACAACTGCCATTCCCCTCCCCACACTGAAAGTGTCTGGTGGTCACTGGCTTCACCTCACTGTTAAAATTTCTTCCATTGCTTGAATCCCAATATGTCTACAACAGAATACCATTAAGTCCACTCTAGTCCATAGCTCTTCCCCCAATCCTGAGGGGATTGGAATGGTGATGTCCACTCCATCTCCAAGTGAGAGTGGGCTTATATCTCATGGATACGGTGGATGGGATTATCCTGCCTTCAGCTGCAGGCTTTTTCCATTACCTGGGATGGCTGTTGTCCATCATTGTCATCTCCTCACCAGGTGACTTGGGTGAGTCCATTGAGCTCTAGAGTAGGAGTTGCAGCTCCACTGAGATTCCAGGCACAGCTGGCACATAGGCAGGCCAGAGGCTCCAGTCTCTGGAAGTACACCTACAAACTCCAGGCTCACATATAGGTTTGAATAGAAGGGACTGATGGACCATATGCAGGGAGGACTTATTTGAGTCCAACTCTGTCATTCTCAGGAGCACAGATTGCAAAGATGATCCCACTAATAAGGCATCAATCTCTGGGGCTATCCCCCCTTATATAGGACCTGGGTGCATCAAGAGCCCTCAGGAGTCCCTCTGTGTGGGGAGATATCCACTTTGGTGTTCTATGAGATCCTACTGAGGTGTGCATAAGCGTTACCTCTGGGATGACCTCCCGACTCTCTTTGAAATCTCTTAGCCACATGAACTATGCTGGTTTTGGCTTAGAGAGAGGCCACATTTGAGCAACAAGGAGGCTCTCAGGTGGCAACCCTTAGGCACCCCATAACAGTAGGCCAAGTTTGAATTACAAGAGCATAGACTCATAACGCTAGTCATCAATAACAAGAACACAACAGTGGGCCATCCTATTTTACCAGACACTGCCTCTGCACTCAGGGGACTGTTGCTGCTCCCTTGGAGAATGTGGGAGAGCTCTCCAGGCTGGGAATTCAGTATTCCCTCATTTACTGAGTGATTATCTATCCACCGTGACCATGCCCCATCCCTCGATCATTTGAACAATTTTATATAATTTTCATGCATATTCAGATGAACTTACTCCCATGAATCCCCCATTCCAGACACCCCCCAGCAATGATTCTCTGCAGCTCTCATTGTAAACCTTCTGTGACACAAACCTTCCTTGAAAATAAAGCCCATATAATAACCAAATACAATTAATAGGAAAATGAAATAATAGTGATAAGCTTAAATGCAAGAGATAAAATACTAAGATATTCAGAAAAAAAAGAACTAAAAATAAAATATAATTAATGGATTAGGACATTCAAAAAAAGAAAATGGGAAAAAACAAAAGAAAAAAAATTATTTAACTATTATTTTTTTTTCTCCTTTTATCACTGCATTATCGGATGTCCAGTGTGTACCCTGACACCTTCCCCCTCTCATTCCCCAGTGTCTCCCAAATTTTGATTTAATTTTCAAAGAAGTTTTAGGTCACAGCAAAGTCACACACGGAATACTAGAGATTCCCATATACCCAAACTCCCTTCCCCTTCCCCACCCCATACTAAAACTTTTTTGTGTGTGTGGATGGTAGCATTGTTATAACTCTTATACAGAGAATGAAACATAGCTACTAAACATTGTCAATGGTTTAAAGTATAGTTTACATTTTAGATGGTACAGTTTAATATTTTTGATAATATTTACCAAGTCCTGTGTCCATTACTGTAAGGTAAGGAAAAACATTTCCGATGACCACTAAATATCCATTTGACCTTTCCTGTTCCTTCCTCCCCCTGACCCCCCCCCCCGGGGCATATGAGACTCCCCTGTCTTGACTCATGGGATGACAAGTTTCATAGTTACATGCCCTGGGTATTCTAACCTGCCCTTCCTAATCTACCCACCTGTTAACCCTGCACCACCAAACCCAGTAATATCACTACCCACCTGTTCTATCCTTCAATATGCAACTATACTCTATCACTTTACCATAGATTATGTTCATATGGGAGATGACTCGCAACCTACCCTTCTCTCTCTCTCTTGTTAACCTATCTTACAAACAGTGGTTCTCACAGACTGTTAACTTTCCTCAATTCAAATCAATGAGGTCATAAACTGTTCATCCTTCAATGCCTGGCTTGCTTCAATCAACATAAGGTCTTCAAGATTCATCCATGTTATTCCATGTGTTAGCACTTTATTCCTTCTAACAGCTGAGTAATATTCCATTGTATGTATGTACCACATTTTGCTTATCCATTCATCTGTTGATGGGCACCGGGGCTGATTCCAACTTTTGGCAATTGTGAACAATGCCGCTATGAACATTGGTGCATATAGCTGTTC
>JAQZBX010021634.1:0-16205 GCA_029593785.1 Cabassous unicinctus
TTTTTTTTTCCCCCTGTAAGGGTGGGGGTCAGCTGACTGTGTTAACCACCACAGGCAGGCTTAAAACTCACGAATCTCTATGGTTCAGTCTACACCATCGATCTGTCCAGATAGATGTCCCAAGCTTCTTACTCCACATGCCCACAGCACAGACCCCCGTGCCGTACCCCGTCCACTATCTGCCGTGATCTGGGAGCTGTCCGCAGTTGCCCTCCTAAGCCGATGCCATCTTGCTGCCTATCCTCCTTCTCATGGTTTTGAGGTGAGGAATATATCCAAATCAAGGTTATGCATTCTCCCTGAAAACTGTGGCATTCTGTGGCTATCTGTGATCCTGTACTTAGATTGTCACATGGCAATCATATGATGACATCTCCTGATCTCTTCCAGGTTACATTGATTTCAAGCTGTGACTGACTCAGTGTGGCTTTCACTCTCTGTCTGAATTTCATTTTCTTACACAGGATTCTAGTAATAGGATTAAGACCCATTCTGATTGATGTTGGATACACATGATCTGAAGTAACCTCATCAAATGGTCCAAGTTACAATGGGTTAATTCCCACAGAAATGCATTAAATTTAAGAACATATTCATCTTGGGTGCATACAGAACCAAGCATAACATATATATAGGCAGTTACACATATATACATGAATATATATATATTCATATATATTTATATATATATGTATATAAATATATACACACACATACATAAAAAGGAATGGACATAACAATGAATAATATTTAGTAGATTACTAAATTTCATAGTCTAAATTACTGTAATTATGGGTAAACATTGTTAAATGATAGAAGAATATATGTGCTTTGAACTATTCACTTAAAAGCAAATATTACTTCCAAAATAAAAATGTGAAAACAGAGGAAAAATGTATATTTGTGTTCCACAGGAAAATAATATATTCAGAATTAAATTTTACCTTAATATTTTGAAAGCTTAAGTACTGAGCACTTTTCACTAATGTTTAATTTTAAATGATGTTGCAACATTATAATATTGCTATTTAGGAAGAATAAATGTAAAATTCAGCAGAGTTTATCTATAGCTGAGGTTATGGATTTATTCTCTATCATAATATCAAAAGATATTTGTGTACTCTATTGCTTGCTAACACCTGAAAATTTGGGTGATCCTGTACACAGAGCATTCTGCTTAATCTTTCTGTGAAGTTCAAATGAGGCTCAGCAGAAGGAAATGATCTGACCATTATGATTTTACCATCAATAGGTTGAAGGTAAAATCATAATATCCATGGGTAGTCTCCAGAACAGTAGTAGTTTCTGTTGTTATATGTTGTATATCTCCATTATCCTAAATCAGTTCTCTATAGGAGATCAAAGCTCTCATGGCTTAGTCCCAATAGATATCAATTTTCAAAGGAGCTTTACCTTCTCAGACCTTTTCTGAGGGCTTGAGCCACATCTTTGTTTCTAAGAATGTAGATGAGGGATTGAGCATGGGAGTGACAATAGTGTAGAAGACAGATACTACTTCATCCTGCTCAGCAGTATGATAGGCTTTGGGGAGAAAGTACCTGAAGACTGCTGTTCCATAGAAGAGTGAGTGCACAATCATATGAGAAGAACAAGTTGCCATAGCTTTTCTTATCCCAAAGTTTGACTCTAATCACAGAACAGTAGTAAGTATCTGCCCATATGAGGCCATAATTGAAGATACTGCAATGAGGAAGAACACAACCTCACTAACATAAAGCCCATTTTCATAATGAGATGTATCAGCACAAACAAGTTTCAGGAGAGCTGGGATCTCACAAAAGAAATGATGGATATCCCTGGAGGCACAGTAAGGGTGATTCAGGGTATATATGGCATGGACCAAGGCATTGAACAAAGTACCCAGCCAGGTACCAACCACCATGTAGGTGCAGACTGTAGGGTGCATGAGAATGGAGTAACGAAGAGGATGGCATATAGCCACATAGCGATCATAAGCCATGACTCCCAAGAGAAAGCACTCTGCTCCACCAATGGTCATGAAGAGAATTAGCTGAATTGCACAGTTAATAAAGGAAATGGTATTCATCCCAGATAGGAAATCTATGGCTATCTTGGGGACAAGAGTAGAGCTATACATGAGATCCATGATGGAAAGTTGGCTGAGAAGGAAGTACATAGGGCTGTTGAGTCAAGAGTCCAACCATATGAGAATCACCATCATAATATTGCCAACAACGGTTCCAAGAAACATCAAGAAGATGAGGGAGAATAGGATATTGGGGGTTTGAATGTGTTGAAATAGTCCAAGAAGAACAAAATCAGTTCCCGTGGTCTTATTAGTCCATATCCCTATTCTCTGCTTCCTTGTACATTATCTTGGGTAGATTAGGGGAAAAAAATAAAACTTTAGTCCCACCTCAAATTGATCCACCCTCATTTTATAATGTGCTTACATTATTTACTTCCTTTGTTGTCCAATTAGATATATTAGGAATTTCAAATATTTTCAGCACTATCTCTACCAAACACTTGATCTTATTCCTATTGCAATGTCATTCAGAACTGATTGAAAATAGTTTATACAAAATTTATCAATTTAGTACACTATCAGCATTTTAAGGTCATACATTTAAGGTCTTGAAATTTAATAATTTTAATAAGTATAATTTTATTCAAAATAAAACATTCATACATCATTTTACACTCTCTCTGAATCTGTCTTCTATCTCTTTATCAATTTATCATTTTTCTATATATATCTCTGTCTGTCACTCAATCTCTCTAACTATCTCTATCTCTATTATTTTATCTATTTACATATGGATATATCACACTCAGATACTTAAAGACATGCTATTTTTCTTATTTCTGCTTTGCAAGCTGTAGTATAAGTAATCTAACTAATCTGCTATACACCTATATGAAATATGAGAGTTGTTTTACATATGGCATTATAAATTTATAACAATTCTGTAAGGGATTACTTTTCTTTTTTTCAAAGGCAAGTTTGCTCTTCAGAGAGATCTAGTAATTGTGCATATTTTGACAGCAATTAAAGAACCAGGACCATAATCATGTCTAAATGTATTCAGGGTTTCTGTTTCTTTGCATTTTACCTAATGAGGCATCTAAAAGAATAATCTTCTGTAAGTGATCATTATTTTGAAATTAAGATGGGTATGTTTGTCTTTACTTTTTTTGTAATTTTTGATAGCAGAAAACATAAGACCATCCAAAGAGTATGAGAGGAAGCCCACTATCAAACAAGGTGTCTGATGGTTCAGACTCAGTAATTTGATGGCATGTACTCAAAAGACTGTTTCTGATCAAACTACAAAACTATGGGGAAAAAAAACAAAAGAAAAAACAAAAACTGCTAGAAAAAAAGCAAAAATTGCTATTAATGATATAATTTTGCCTGAGGGCTTGGTAATGTTCATTATCTCTGCATAATTCAGTAGAGCTCTGTGTAAAGAAAGAGTAAATTGTACAGAGGACCAATGACCTGGTCTGCAGTGGGGGTGGGAGGAGATAGAGAGATATTGAATGGACTCATATGCTATTTTGTCGAAAAAAGAAGGAAATAGTAGGTTTGTTAATTTTGTTAATGGGCAGGCATTACATTGTTCAATGTGTTCCTCAAAAAATGGTTCATTTTAAAATGAAATCTCTATGACAATATTAAAAAGCACTTTTCACTCTGCAAAAAAGATTAGCCTCTTTTCTGGAAAAATGTAATCAGAGTCATTGGACAACACAATATAGAGTGACTTGTTTCTTATGGTTGAAACCATGACCTATTATTATGATGCACTATCTAGGAAATTCCATATAATTGATATTGATCCCTTAACATGTATGCCATAGTGGTTATAAGGATACTGCATTACATTAATTATGTTTATTTCAAGGTGTAATCCTATATATCCATTATCAGTTCTTCTGAAGTTACGGACAGAAATAAAAAATAAATAAATCTTATCAGCAGGAATAGTTCAAAACACTGTACACTCATTACATTGTCATAAACTCATGGAAGCTCTTCACTGTTAAAATATGAACTCTGAATTTTATTTCAATAATGCAACTTTTTACTTTAAATTGGGTATTATACATTTATATAACAGGACTACAGTACACATGATTAAAATGTAAAATATATAATATTTTAAAAATAACAATATGCCTGATGTTTATTTCAGATATTTTTTCCTGCTTATTCTTAGAAAATGAGTCCTTATTTAATTTATTGAAACATTTTTTCAATAAGTCAACTCAAATAATAAAATACTTGATTTGGAATTTATTTGGAATTTTTCCTACCTGTGTACTTCCAACCAGTATTAGTGAAACTCTATTCCTTTAGTATCAAATAAGGGAGGGTAAGAAAAGCAATGATTTAATTAAAAAATCAAAACAAGAGTCAAACAAAGCAGTTGGATTCCTGAGTGAGTCAATTTTGTTGTCTTTAAATATATATATATGGAGAGAGAGAGAGAGAGAGAGAGAGAGAATGGAGTCAGTCATTCTAAATCAGTATTATTTGTGTCAAATAGAGAAATGAAGATGTAAATTTGGTAATATATAAAGAATATAAAGTTGTTAGTTATTAAAAAACCTTCTTGATATATGCTTAAATATTTCTTAGTTGGAAGTTCTCCCTCCCACAAAATGATTTTATAGAACCATTGAGAGACTTTTGACAGTCAGTAAGAATTTTGAAGATTGGATTATATCTGATTGTCTAGACTTCATTCTATACCAACAAGTAACTTTATATATGATAATCAAGAGTGGCAAGCTTTAACATTTTGTTCTTGGTAATGGCACCAAAGTGAAAATCCCTATGTAAAGGGGTAGACATAATCACACATTATAGTTTTGTTATTAACATAAAATGTAACCATGTGAACAGTGAACCCTATTTTAGAAGATGAACTATAGGTAATAATATAAGTATAAGTTTGTTCTTTAATGTATTATAACAAATATACTATACTAATATATGGTGTTAATAATAGGGTAGTAAATGGGAAAAATACCTTATGTAAATTATGGATAACAGATAATAGTACTATTTTAATAATCTTTCATCAAGTACAATAGTAATTACTGTTTAAAAACCATATAAGGGTAAGAAGGTGCTGTCATTGCATTTAAAATATTCCACACCAAGGCAAGGTGTTGGTGGTACGATGATATATGGGAATACTGTGTTTTATTTATGATTGTTTTGTAAGCCCACAATTTCTCTAACTTTATAATATATGTTAATTATATTAAATATAATACATATAGTAAATCTACTGATAGCGAAAATAGTATACAGGTTATCATGATTTGAGGCTGGAGGGGAAGAAGAATGTACATTTGTTGGATATGGTATATGAGTAAAAAATTAATAAAAGTAAAATAAAAGAGAGTACCTCATTAAAAAAACAAATAAAAATTCATAAATTCAGATGTCACTTGTATCTATGGAGAATATGAGGTTTTTGAACAAGAGGAAATATAAAAATGTATATGGCTTGACTATATAATTTATTTCTATGCTGCTTGATGGACCGTTGGGGGTTCCAATTTTATATATGTGGAAAAAATATTTATATGAGCAACAATTTTACTAAAAGATAAACCATGAAATATATTGAAGATTTAAATTAGAAACTGCTTCATAAATCTAGGACACATTAAATTATCCAAAATTTGTATTGGATGAATTGGAAAGAAAAGTAGAAAAATTTTAAAATGTCTAAATTATCAAATTAATAAGTCAGGGTTAAATGATACAACAAATTAAAAAACATAATTTGCATAAAATAATAAGTGGTATGTATACAGAGTATCCAGGTCTCTTTACAACAACAATCTGTTTTTATGTATAGTACACTTTTTCATTATTACTTAGTATATTAATCATAGATATCTTAAACTACTGATCTTATTTTTCTAAAATATTTGCATATTGATTCTTTTTTAAAAACAAACTTTATTTCAAATTCAAAAATATAATATAGACCAAAGGCAGCTTAACAACTAATGGAATCTTCACTCCAAAAAATTCTCTCCCAGAGCATTTATCTAAAACAAACTCAATTTTTCCTCCAATATTCAGAGGTAAGTACTTACACAGGTAAGTACAGATTGTTAAATAACATGATCAAAATTTCCTTGTTAAGGAAATGAAGAAGAAAAAATGCTTAATTATATTCATTGGTCATAAAAATAATCTTCTTATTCTTTTTTTTTTAAAACAATTTAGCATTGATAAAGTACCTCCCTTATTTTGCTATAAAAATATTACAATATTACTAACTATAGTTGTTTTTTTATTTTTTTAAAAGATAATTCAATTACATAAATGTTACAAAAAATATATAGGGATTCCCATGTGCCCCACCTCCCACACCTCCCAGAACCTCCCACATTAACATCCTTCATTAGCGTGGCACATTAACTGCAATTGATAAACACATCCTGGGGCTTTGCCATGAAGCATGGACCATAGTTCACATTGTAGACCACAACTCTTTCCCACACAGTTCTGCATGCTATATGATGATATAAAATGGCCTATATCTGTCATTGAAATGTCACTCAGGACAATTCCTAAGTCCCAAAAAAGCCCCTGTATTACACCTGTTTTTCCCTCCCCCTGCTCCCAGAGCCTCCAGTGGCCAATGGCTCCACATCAATGCTGTATTTCTTCCATTGCTTGAATCACAATATGTCTATAGTAGAATACCAGTAAGCCCACTCTAGTCCATAGTTCTTCCCCCCCAAACTGAGGAGTCTGGGAGGATGATGTCCACTCCACCTCCAATTGAGAGGGGGCTGATATCCCATGGGGAAGATTGAGGGTATTATCCTGCCTGCAGCTGCAGACTCTCTCCATTCCCTGGGATGGTTGTTGTCAATCATGATCTCCCTGACAGTTGTCCTGGGTGAGTCCAATGAGTTGTAGAGTAGGAGTTGCTGCTCCACAGAGGATCCGGGCCCAGCTGACACACGGACAGCCCAAAGACTCAAATCTCTAGACATACACTTACAAACTAAAGCACCAAGTATAAGTTTGAATACAAGGGACAGATGAGCCATGTGCAGGGAAGACATATTTGAGTCCAACTCTGTCACTCTCAGGAGCACAAACCCCAAAGTAAGGCCCACTGGCAAAGCACCAACCTCCAGAGCTATCTGCCTTGACATAGGACCTTGGTGTCTCCAGAGCTCTCAGGAGCCCCACTATTTGGGGTGATATCCACTTTGGAATTCTATGAGATCCTACTGACATGTGCGTAAGCATTACTTCTGGGTTGACCTCCTGACTCATTTTGAAGTTTCTTAGCCATAAAAAGTCATTTTTCTTTACCATTTCCCCATTTTATTCAGGGTCTTTTTTGCAGTCACATTGTCAATTAGTGCTTAGTAGCAATCCCTTGGTGCCAGGGAGGCCCATCCCCAGGAGTCATGTCTCATGCTGGGAGGATGATAATGCATTTATAAGCTGAGTTTGGCTTAGAGTGGCCACATTTGAGCAACAAGGAGGCTCTCAGGAGGAAATCCTTAGGCACCCCATAACAATAGTCTAAGATTCAATTGCAAAAGCAAAGACTCATAAGGCTTGTCATCAATGTCAAGGGCCCATTAGTGGATCATCCTCCTTCACCAGACACTGCCCCTGCACTTGGGGGATTGTTGCTGCTCCCTTAGAGAATGTGGCAGAGCTCTCAGAGGATGGGAATTCAGTATTCCCTCATTTAGTGAATGATTCTCCACCCACTGTGACAATGCCCCATGAACATTTGAACATTTTTATATACCTTATATTTATACTCAGGTGAACTTCCTCCCATGCATTCCCCATCCCTGACACCCTGCACCAATGATCAAACCCTGCCCCAGTTGTAACCCTTCTGTGATTCAAAGTTTCTTCAAAGATGAAGCCATTAAATTAGCTGGATACAATTAAAAGGAAAATGAAATAATAATGATAAGTTTAAATGTAAGAGATAAAATATATAAAAAAAATTTTTAAACTAAAAATAAAATGAAATTAAAATATTGAGACATTAAAACAATGAAAAATATTAAAAAAAAATTTTTTTTTGACCATTTGCCTTTCATCACTGCAATATCCAGTATCCAAAATGTACTGTGGCACCTTCTCCCTCTCATACCCCAAAGTTTCACTATTTTTCTTTTTGCTTTCAAGGAAGTTTTAGGTTACAGCAAAGTCACACAGCATAAAGGAGACTCTCATATACCCAACATCTTCCCTCTTTCCTCCCCCTCATATTAATACCTTTTTATATGTGGATGGTAGCATTGTTATAACTGATATACAAATAGTGAAACATAGCTACTAAACATTGTCAATGATACACTATAGTTTACATTTTAGACTGTACACTTTTACAAATATTGATGATACTTACCATGTCCTGTGTCCATCACTGTATGGTAATGAAGAACATTTCCACTGACCACTAAATGCCCCCTGATTGACCTATTCTATTCCTCCCACCCTGTCCCCCCAGTGCCCACTACGACCCACTGGCTTGACTAGTTGGATGACAAGATTCATAGTTACATGCAACAAGAGGTCTTGACACACTGGTATATCCTCCCCTATTAGGGACCACCCTTGCTCTTGAGAGACTCCACCCTGTCTATTTCTGAACAAATTGGTCTTCCCAAAGATGGGAGTTGAACTCCTTCCCGCTCATTATGTGGGCCACCACCCACTGATACAACACATTATGACAGAATGAACACTCAAACACTCCCTAGAAGTCTGGTCCAGATGTGCCCCATCCTGAATGCCCCCCCAACCAACACCCTAAACCAGTGATCCTTCCTTGTCATATTGCCAAAAGAGCATTCCCACCTCTGTATTTCAACCTCATACTCACAAATTCCCAGGGTTCACCTGGTCCCTCTCCCAACCCTCCTCCCAGTATCCTGGACCTTCTAACCCACACTTCCCAAACTACCCACCTGTCAATCCTGCACCTCTCAACCCAATAATATAATTACCCTCCTGTCCTATCCCTTCAATACGCAACTACACTCTATCACTTTACAATAGATTATGTCCGTATGCGTGATGGCTCACAGCCTTCTCTTCTGTTTCTATTTCTTGTAAACCTATCTTACTGACAATAGCTCTCTGAGACTGCTCAATTTCCTTAAATCATATCAGTGAGGTCATGTACTGTTCATCCTTCAGTGCTTGTCTTGTTTCTCTCAACATAAGGTCTTCAGGATTCATCCATATTATCCCATGAGTTAGCACTTTATTCATTCTTACAGCTGAGTAATATTCCATTGTACGTATGTACCACATTTCGCTTATCCATTCATCTGTTCATGGGCACCTGGGTTGATTCCAACTTTTGGCAATAGTGAACAATGCTGCTATGAACATTGTTGTGCATATATCTGTTCGTGTCTTTGCTCTCAATTCTTCAGGATATGTACCCAGCAGTGGAATTGCTGGATCACATGGAAGTTTTATAGTTAGTTTTTTGAGGAACTGCCAAACTGTCCTCCATAGTTGCTGTACCATTCTACAATCCCACCAGCAGTGGTTGAGAGTTCCCACTCTTCCACATCCTCTTCAACACTTATAGTCTGCTGTTTTTTAAATAGCCAACATTCTAATGGGTGTAAGATGGTATTTCTTTATAGTTTAGATTTGCATTTCCCTAATAGCTAGCAATATCAAGCATCTTTTCATGTGCTATTTAGCCATTTGTATTTCTTCTTTGGAGAAGTGTCTTTTCAGGTCACTTGCCCATTTATTAAATGGGTTGTTTGTCTTTTTATTTTTGAGGTGTAGGATTTCTTTATATATGCAGGATATTAGGCTCCTATCAGATATATGGTTGCCAAATATCTTCTCCCATTGGGTAGGCTGCCTTTTTACTTTCTTGATAATGTCTTTTGACATTCAGAAGTTCTTAATTTTCAGGAGATCACATTTATCTATTTTTTCTTTACTGCCCATGCTTTGGGTGTGAAGTCAATGAAACCATTTCCCATTAGAAGGTCCTGTAGATGCTTCCCTACATTATCTTCCAAGATAAGGTCTTTATGGTCTTGGCTCTTATATTTAGATCTTCAATCCATCTCTACTTGATTTTTGTATAAGGTGTGAGATGATCTTCCTCTCTCATTCTTTTGGATATGGATATCCAATTCTCCAAGCACCATCTGTTGAAGAGGCCATTCTCTCCCAAGTAAGTGGAATTGGTGGCCTTGTTGAATATCAGATGACTGTATATGCGAGGATCTATATCAGAGCTCTCAATTTGGTTCCTTTGGCACCTTGTGCCAATATCATGCAGTTTTGACCACTGTAGCTTTGTAGTATGTTTTAAAGTCAGGTAGTGTGATACCTCCAACTTCATTTTTCAGTTGGTTTTTCCAATTTATTAAAAAATAGTGTTGATTTTTATTGGGATTGCACTAAATCTGTAGATTAGTTTGGGTAGGATAGACGTCTTGATGATGTTTAGTCTTCCTATTAATGAACAGGGAATATTCTTCCATTTGTTTAAGTTTTCTTTGATTTCCTTTAACAGTGTTGTGTAGTTTTCTCTATATAAGTCCTTTACATCTTTAGTTAAATTTATTCCTAGGTATTTGATACTTTTAGTTACAATTGTAAATGGATTTTTTCCTTGATTTCCTCCTCAGATTGCTCATAACTGGTGTACAGAAATGCTACTGACTTTTGAGCATTGATCTTATAACATGCGACTTTACTGAACTCTTTTTTAAGTTCTATAAGCTTTGTTGTAGATTTCTCATTGCTTTTTATGTATAGGATCACGTCGTCTGCAAATAGTGAAATTTTTAATTCTTCCTTTCCAATTTGGATGACTTTTATATCTTTTTCTTGCCTCAGTGCTTGAGCAAGTACTTCTAAGACAATGTAAAATACGAGTGGTGATAGTGGGCATCCTTGTCTTGTTCCTGATCTTAGAGGGAAAGCTTTTTGATTTCACCATTGAAGATGATGTTACCTGTGGGGTTTCATATATACCCTTTATCATGTTCAGAAAGTGTCCTTCTTTTCCTATCTTTGCAGTGTTTTTATCAGGAAAGAGTGCTGCATTTTGTCGAATGCTTTTTCTGCATCTATAGAGATGATCATGTGATTTTTTTCTTTCAATCTCTTTATGTGGTGTATTACATTGATTGATTTCCTTATGTTGAACCATTCAAAGTGGGATGTAACCCACTTGGTCATGGTGTATATTTCTTTTGATATGTTGTTAAATGCGATTAGCAAGTATTTTGTTGAGGATTTTAGTATCTAGGTTCATTAGAGACATTGGTCTATAATTTTCCTTTCTTGTGGCATCTTTGTTTGGCTTTGGTATTAGGGTAATGTTGACATCATAGAATGAGTTAGGAAATGTTCCATCTACTTCTATCTTCTGTGCTTCCTGGACATGTACATCCATCTCCCTCAATAGGGATGGGAAGATTTCAGCCATTATTTCCTTCTACAATCATTCTGTTCCCTTTCTCTTTGCTTCTCCCTTTGGAATGCATGTAATGCGTATGTTTGTGCATTTTGTGTTTTGGTTTAAATCCCTAAATCCCTGCTGGATTTCTTCTATCTTTTTATCTATCTGTTCTACTATCTGATTTCAAATGTACTGTCTTCCACATCACTAATTCTTTCTTCTGCCTGTTCAAATCTACTGTTATGTGATTCAAGTGTATTTTTGATTCCTTGGATTGTGCCATTCATTACCATCATATCCATTATCTTCTTATGTATGTTTAAAATTTCTTCAGTATGTTCTCCCAGTGTCTTCTTAATATTCTTAATCTCTTCTTTCCCTTGATTAAGTTGGTCCATGATATTTGTTTAGACAGCTTTGATTAGTTGTTCAATGTTCTGCATCTCTTCCTGGTTTTTAGTTTGTTCATTGGACTGGTCCCTATCTTCCTGTTTCTTAGTATGGCTTGTATTTTTTGTTGCCCTCTGGTCATCATTTATCTTGATGGGTTTATTCAGCTTCTCTCTCTTCTCTAGAGTTTTGTTTAGCTGCTGGTTTTGTGTGTGTGTTAAGTTTTATCTTTGAAACTTTGTTCTTCTTGTCTTATTTCCTTGATGTTTTCTATGTTCCCTTGAAGGAAAAAGATTAGGGCCAGAGAAATTGCAAGAGGTAAGAAAAGAAAAAGGATAATAATAATAATAATAATAAAAGTTAGAAGAGGGGCTGTATAAGACTTAGTAAAATGAGCAGTAAACTCATGTAAGCAGAGTAGAGTAATAGCAATAAAAAAGTGGAGTACCTACAATGAAATGGGAAACCAAATAGAGAAAAATATATAGAATGATTTAAAAGACCAGAATGGTGAGGAGAGAGAGACAGAGAAAAGAAAGGACAGTAAGAAAAAACTTAATAAAAAAAGAAAACAGAATAGACAAGATAGAAATCTAATAAAGTTGAGGACTAATTTTAAAAGATGGAATGTAAGAACCACAACAGGAAGCAGAACATAGAAATATGAATGAAGGAAAAGACATAGCACTGCTAGACAATATCAGTATACACAGAAAATGGGAAATCAAGAAAGAATAAGCCCAGGAAAGAAGAAACAAGCTAGCAACAACTAATTAAAAAAGGGGGGGGGGTGTAAAGAGGAAAGAAAAGCAAGAAAACAAACAAACAAACAAACACACTAGCAAGCAGTCAAACAAAGCTAAGGAAGAACAACGTTCCTTCTTGGGCCCTTGTGGAGCCTCTCAGGCTGCCTGTGTTCACCAATTAATTACCCTGGAGGTTTCTCTCTGCAGGATTTGAGGCAGGTTTTGGTGAGCAAATTAAATTAATTTTTTTAAGTAACTTTTTTTTTAAATAAAATAAATAGGGGACCCCAAAGAAGCTAGTACAAAAATAATGTCTATGCTTTCCCTGTCCTATGGTATCAGCTGGATGTTAGATATTCCAGTAGATCACTACTCTTAGAGGAGCCAAGAATCAAACTAACAACCTCATATATTCAAGGCAGAAATTCCTCCACTGAGCTACCTTTTTAATTGGGTCAGTTAGCTCTTCAGAAAGCTATTCAATCACTTTCCCCCAGGCAGGTTTTACTCTCCTAGGGCAGCTGAATTCAGCAGGCTGTATGAGCAGATACCCTCTCCCCTGTCCTGGTCAGATTGAGTTCCCTTTTGAAATTCAAATGGGACTCTGATGACTGAGTACAATGCACTGAAATGATTTTCAAACCTCTTCTAAGCCACCCCCTTCCTCCCATGGACCATAAATAGGCTCTTGAAAACTTGTTAAGCACTTCCCACTGCCTGACTCCTTAGGGGATTTCAAATTCTGATAGTCCTCTGCACAGAATTATTAAATTGGCTTAATCCACCCTCTCAAAGGCCAAGACTCTGTATCCCAGGGCAGTTAGGTAAATCAGACTTCCTCAGCAGATTCACCTCTCCCCTCAGCCTGGTGCCACTTCAAGCTGGCTGGTGTGCTCCCAAAGCTCTAAGGGGGTCCAGGCAACCAAACCCACAGAAAAGAAACCCCTCTCCACCATTTGCCAGAACTCTTCCACTCTCGGAGAATCCTCCCTCTCACTGGGGGCCAGGCAGAGTCAGGGATCACCCTGGTCCCTGCCCTGAGGGTGGGGATTAGCCATCTATCTTTTCCAGGAACAGGGCTAAAAACTCTTGGTTTTATCTTGAGCAATCTATCTCCCTGTCCATCTTCCTCCAGATCAATGCCCCAAAGGCTCCAGCTCTGTGGGCTCCCAGAACAGCTCACTTGGGCAGTATCCTGTCCCCAGTCAGCTGTTTTTGTGAGAGGGATGGTAAGCATCCACTTAAACCAATGCAATCTTGCCTTAACTATAGTTTTTAACTTAAGTAGTTTTATTTTTTTATTCATCATCATATTCTAAAATTCTTGTAGTAGTATATTCTTGTATATTAACAACAAATATCATCTACCACAAAAATTACTATGCGATATAGTCCATAGATTATCCTCTAGCTTAACATTAACATCCCTAGACTACCCCTTTCAGTCACAATCACATTCATAAATCAGCTGTGTTTGTTAAACTCATTAAAATGAGTTACCATCAACTCCATCTTTTACCACATATTTACAATTGACTTTTTCAAACATTCTAAATACATTCAGCATCAGATACCTCTTTTCAACACAAATTCTGTCTCCTAATATCCTAGACTATATACTCTAACCCCGTAAATCTACTCATGGCATTTAGTTCATGCCAGTGAGAACATACAATATTCATCCTTTTGTGTGTGGCTTGATTCCCTCAACAAATGTCACAAGGTTCTTCCATGTTGTCATGTGTTTTCCCAATTATTTTCTTCTTAGAACTGAATATTACTCAATCACATGTACATACCACATATTTTTATCAGTTCGTCATTTGATGGGTACATTTGTTGTTCCCATCTTTTAGCAATAGCAAATGATGCCACTATGAACATCAGTGTGCAAATAACTGTTCACATCCTTGCATTAAGCTTCTCTAAGTATATTCTTTCCAGGGGAATTGACAGATCATATGGCAGTTTTATATTTAATTCCTAAGGAACTTCCAAATCATCCTTCCATTAGGCTTCACCATTTTACACTCCAACCAATAGTGAAGGAGTGCTCTTATTTCTCCAAATCCTCTCCAGCACTTGTAGTTTCCTGTTTATTTAATAAAATCTTATTAACATATATCATTCATACATGAACACACATAAACTTTGATGTATAATAAAAGTTGTGAACTTACAAAACAAACATGTATATCATCATACATCACCCACCAACAACTTGCACCATCAAAATATTACTACAATGTGCCACATATTTGGTGTATATTTCCCCAACACTCCAGGTTACTAACATCCTGTACTAGTATTATGTTTGTTATAGTTTATGGGAAAATATTCACTTATTTGTTCTGTTAATCACAGTACATCATCTACTACAAAATTCCCTGTGTTATACAGTCTCACACTTTGTACAATCCATTCTAAGTGTACACTGAGTGGCTCTAAGTTTCATCACAGACTAGTGCTGCCATCACTTACTCTCTTTTCAAACATTTTCCTTACCCAAAAGGAAAATTATCATACCCGCTTATAACCGCTATTGTAGTCCCTTAGAATTGATATGTCCTTTTTGCCATTGCTGCAAAAATATTACAATATTACTGTTAATTGTCATCCATAAGCTACATTAGTTTTCATTTTCCTGTGTATCTCCATATTCTTAACATTTTGTGAAGGAACATTTTTATATCTATAATATGAACCACGATCTTCATCCACCACTGAAATCATTGTATTCTGCATTCCCTAGAGTATTTTATAGCTCCCTTTCAATTGGCATTTCACTATACTCTTCCTCTCTTTTCTTTTACTATTAGTAGTAGTATTATTCTTTTTCTCTTCCTATCTGTTTCCTTTTCTCTGGTACTAATTTTTTCAAGGGATCATAGACAACAAAAAGCAAATAGAATAAGAAGAAGGAAGTGTCACAATGAAACCTTACCACATACACACAAAATGCACAACCATATGCATTATAGGCATCCCAGAAGGAGAAAGTGGGGAAAGTGGACAGAAGGAGTATTAGAAGAAATAATGGTTGAATAATTCCAAACTCTAATGAAGGAGATGGACATACATGTCCAGTAAATGCAGTGCACCCCAAATAGTATATATCCTAACAGGCCTACTACCAGACATATATACTGGTCAAATAGTCCAATGCTCAAGACAAAGAATACTGAAAACAGCAAGAGAAAAGAGAACCATGATATACAAGGGAAGGTCAATAAGATTAAGTGCTCATTTGTCATCTGAAGCCATGCATGCAAGATGGCAGTGTTATGACATAGTTAAAGTGCTAAAAGAAAAAAAATCCAGTCATGAAATCTCTGTCCACCAAAGATGGCATTTAAAACTGAGGGAGAGGTCAAAATATTCACAGATAAACAGAAATTAAGAGAAAATGTCAATAAGAAACCTGCACTGCAAGAAACACTGAAGTGTGTTCTGAAGGGCAAAAGGGAAAAAAAAGACAGAAAGAGTTGGAGGAGAGTGCAAGAACAAGTAAAAAACAAAAAAAAAAAAAAAAAGAGAAATAAAAACAACATATGGCATTGATAAACCTAAAGAAACTATGACTAATGTAAGTAATTCCTTGACAGTA
>JAQZBX010021634.1:16305-32214 GCA_029593785.1 Cabassous unicinctus
ATGTAAGAAACAAAGAAGAACACTATATATTAAAAAAAAAAAAAGTGTAATCAAGAAGAAATAACATTCATAAACATTTATGCCTCTAAACAAGGCACTTCAAAATACATGAGGAAAACACTGGAAAAACAAAGTGGGTAAATACATGACTCTACAATTATAGTGGGGGGCTTTAATATACCATTATCTCCATTAGACAGAACACCTCAACAGAGAATCAATAATGAAACAAGGATTTTGAAAAATATATTAGAGGATCTGGACCTAAGATATATACAGAACATTACACCCCAATACTTCGGCGTATACATTCTTCTCTAGTGCACATGGATCATTCTTCAAGATAGATGACATGTTAAACCACAGAACAACACTCAATGAATTCTGAAAGACTGAAATTATACAAACTAATTTCTCTGACCATAATGGAATGAAGATGGAAATCATTAAGTTGTAGAGAACCAAGTTAGGCACAAAGATATGGAAGTCAAACAACACACTCTTAGAAAAACAGTGGGTCAAGGAGGAAATAAAAGAAATTAGTAACTACCTTGAAATAACGGAAAATAACAACACAACCTATCAAAACTTATGGGATGCAGCAAAAGCTGTACTGTGAGGGAAACTCATAGCCATAAACACCTATATTAAAAAAGAAGAGTGAGCTAAAATTAAACACCTAACAGAAAACCTGGAGGAATTAGAAAAAGAACAACGAAGTTTTCCCAAAGGAGGTAGAAACAAAGAAATAACAAAGATTTCAGCAGAAAAAATTAAAAAAGAAAATAAGAAAGCACTAGAAAAAATAAAACCAAAAGCTGGAAAGGAGGAGTTGGAGGTTGGGTATATGAGAGTCTCTTGTATTCTGTGTGTGACATTCCTGTGACCTAAAACTTCTTTGAAAACAAAATGAAAAATAGTGAGACATGGGGAATGAGAGGAGGAAGGTGCCACAGTACAGACTGGACACCAGATATTGCAGTGATAAAAGGCAAAATGTCAAAAAAAATTTTTTTAAATTTTCATTTTTTTAAATATTCCAATCTTTTAATTTTATTTTTAGTTTTTTTTTTTACATTTTCATGTATTTTATCTCTTCCATTTAAGCTTATCATTATTATTTCATTTTCCTATTAAATGTATTTGGCTATTATATTGGCTTCATCTTTAAAGAAGCTTTGGATCACAAAAGGGGTACAACAGGGGTGGGAGAGGATCATTGGTGGGGGTTGTCAGGGATGGGGGGTGCATGGGAGGAGGTTCACCTGAACATACACATAAGGTATAAAATTGTTCAAATGTTCACAGGGCATTGTCATAGTTGGTGGAGAATCACTCACTAAATGAGAGAATACTGAATTCGCATCCTGGAGAGCTCTGCCACATTCTTTTAAGAGAGCAGCAACAGTCCCCCAAGTGCAGGGGCAGTGTCTGGCAAAGGAGGATGATCTACTGATATCCTCTTGTTATTGATGACTAGCCTTATGAGTCTTTGCTCTTGAAATGGAAACTTAGCCTATTGTTATGGGGTGCCTAAGGGTTGGCTCCTGAGGGCCTTCTTGTTGCTCAAATGTGGCCTCTCTCTAAGCCAAACTCAGCATATGAATGCATTACTTTCCTCCCAGCATGGGAGATGACTCTCAAGGATGAGCCTCCCTGACACCAAGGGATTACTACCAAGTGCCAACTGGCAATGTGACTGGAAAAAGACCTTGAATAAAAGGGGGAAAAGGTAAAGACAAACGAGTCCATATCACTAAGAGAATTCAAAGTGAGTCAGGAGGTCATCCCAGAGGTAACGCTTACGCACATGTCAGTAGGATCTCTTAGACTTCCAAAGTGGATATCACCCCAAATAGAGGGGCTCCTGAGGGCTCTGGAGACCCCCAGGTCTTATATCAGGGAGGATAGCTCCAGAGTTTGGTGCCTTGCCAGTGCGCCCAACTTTAGAGTTTGTGCTCCTGATTGTGACAGAGTTGGACTCAAATATGTCCTCCCTGCATATGGTTCATCTGTCCCTTCTATTCAAACCTATATTTGGTGCTGGAGTTTGTAGGTGTACATCTAGAGACTGGAGTCTTTGGGCTGTCCATGTGCCAGCTGGACCCAGAATCTCAGTGGAGCTGCAACTTCTACTCTACAGCTCAATGGACTCACCCAGGACAACTGGCAGGAAGATGATGACCCAGAATCTCAGTGGAGCTGCAACTTCTACTCTACAGCTCAATGGACTCACCCAGGACAACTGGCAGGAAGATGATGATGGAAATGGCCATCTTAGGGAATGAAGAGAGTCTGCAGCTGCAGGCAGGATAATACCCTCAATCTTCCCCATGGAATATCAGCCCCCTCTCAATTAGAGGTGGAGTGGACATCATCATCCCAGACTCCTCAGTTTGGGGGGAAGAGCTATAGACTAGAGTGGGCTTTATGGTATTCTACTATAGATATATTGTGATTCAAGCAATGGAAGAAATTACAGCATTGATGTGGAGCCATTGTCCACTGGATGCTCTTGGGGTAGGGAGAGGGAAAAGCAGTTGTAAAACAGGAGCATTTTTGGGACTTGGGAATTGTCCTGAGTGACATTTCAACGACAGAATAGGCAATTTTACATCATCATATTTCATACAGAACTGTGTGGGAGAGAGTGTGATCTACAATGTGAACTATGGTCCATGCTTAATGGCAAAGCCCCAGGATGTGTTTATCCATTGCAGGTGATGTGCCACACTAATGAAGGATGTTTATGTGGGAGGTTGTTGGAGGTGTTGGAGGTAGGGTATGTGGGAATCCCTATATTTTTTGTGTAACATTTATGTAATCTAAGTATCTTTTAAAAAATAAAATAAAATTTTTAAAAAGCTGGTTCTTAGAAAAGATTAATAAAATTGATAAACCCTTAAAATTAGAAATGAGGAGGGGGATACCACCACTGACCTCTCAGAAATAAAGAGAATTATAAGAGCATACTTTGAAAAATTATGTGCAAAAAACATGGAAAACTGAGAGGAAATGGACAAATTCCTAGAAACACAAAAGCAGCCTACATTTTCAAAAGAACAAATTTATGAATTCAATAGGCCAGTCATGTAACAAGATAGAATTTATCATCAAAAACCACACATCAAACAAAGTATAAACCATGACAAAGTGGGTTTGATCCCTGGTATACAAGGATGATTCAACATGAGAAAATCAATCAATGTAATACACAACATAAAGAGATTTTTTTTAAAATCAACACATTATCATCTCTATGTCGATGCAGAAAAAGCATTCGACAAAATACAAATACAGCACCCTTTCCTGATAAAAACACTACAAAAGATAGGAATAGAAGGAAACTTCCTCATCATGCATGATAAAGGTAATATATAAAAAATCCACAGCTATCATATAAAATGGTGAAATCCTAAAAGCCTTCCTTCTAAGAATGGGAACAAGACAAGGATGCCCACTTTCACCCTTTCTGTTTAATATTGTTTTAGAAGTACTTGCTTGAGCACTTAGGCAAGAAAAAGATATAAAAGGCATTCAAATAGGAAAGTAAGAAGTAAAACTTTTGCTATTTGCATACGACATGATCATATATATAAAAGCCCTAAGAAATCTGCAACAAAGCTTATATAGCTTATAAATGAGTTCAATAAAGTCGTAGGTTATAATATCAATGTGAAAACATCAGTAGCATTTTTGTACACCAATGAGCAATCTGAGGAGGAAATCAAGAAAAAAAATTCCATTTACAATAGCAACTAAAAGAATCAAATACCTAAGAATAAATTTAACTAAAGATACAAATGACTTATATGTAGAAATCTACAAAACACTGTTAAAGAAATTCATAGAAGACTTAAATAACTGGAAGAATATTTGCTGTTCATGGATAGGAAAACTAAACATCATTAAGATGTCTACCCAACAAAAATTGATATACTGATTAAACAAAATCACAATAAAAATCACAGCATTTGTTTACTGAATTGGAAAAACTAACTAAAAAATTTATTTGGAAGTGCCTCCAATAGAAAAGACATATTGAAAAAGAAATATAAAATTGGATGAATCATACTCTCTGACTTTAAAACTTACAACAAAGCCACAGTGGTCAAAACAGCATGATATTGGCATAAGGATATACATACTGACCAATGGAACAGAATTGAGAGTTCTGACATAGAGCCTTGCATATACAGTCAACTGATATCCAGCAAGACCACCAAATCCATTAAACTAGGAGAGAATGGTCTCTTCAATAAATGGTGCTTGGAGACCTGAATACTAATATCAGAAAGAATGAGAGAGGAACTGCATCTCACCCCTTCAAAAAAATAACTCTTAAAATTTTGCATCCCAGAGGAGTTACAACTGTTGCAGGGAGGATCATTTTTGCATGGTGTCAGTGATGGGGGATACATGGGAGGAAGCTCACTTGGGCATACAAATAAGGCATATAAATGTGTTCAAATGTTCATAAAGCATTCTCACAGTGAGTGGAGATTCACATAATAACTGTAAGAATATCAAATTCCCATTCTGGGGAGATTTGTCACATTCTCCAAAGGAACAGAAAGAATCTTCTGAGTACAGGGGCAATGATGAGTGAAGGAGGAAAGTCTATTGATGAGTCCTTGATATTGATGACTGTGTGTATGAACCTTTACTCTTGAAATTGAAACAGCATAGAATTATAGGGTGCCTAAGTGTCACATCCTGAAAGCCACCTTGCTGCTCAAATGTGACCTCATTCTAAGCCAATCTCTACATAAAAATATATTAACTTCCTCCCTGCATGGGACATTACCTCCACGGATGAGCCTCCCTGGCACTGAGGGATTACTACCAAGCACCAACTAGCAATGCAACTGGAAAAAGGCCTCGAAAAAAAGTGTGAAAAGCTAAAGATAAATGAGTTTCTATAGCTAAGAGACTTCAAAGTGAGTTGGACAGTCATACCAGAGGTTACACTTATGCAAATCTCAGCAGGATCTCATTGACTGCCAACATAGATATTACCCCAAATAGATTGGATCCTAAGGGCTCTGGAGACACCTATACACTATATTCAGTGCAGATAGCTCAGGAGTTAAGTGTCTTGCCAGTGGAAACTATTTTGGATTTTATGCTCCCCAGTGTGACAGAGTTGGACTCAGGTGCAGTTTTGCTACATAATGGCTCTTCTTTCTTTATATTTGAACCTATAATTAGTACTAGAGTTTAAAGGAGTGTGTCCAAAAGACTTAAATCTTTGGGCTGTCCATTTGCCAGTTGGACCCTAAATCTCAATGGAGTTGTAACACCTAATCTCCAGTTCATTGCTCTCACTGAGGAAAACTAGCAAGGAGGGGATGATGCACAACCACCATACCAAGGAGCCGAGAGATTCTACAACTGCAAGCAAGAGAGTTCCATCCATTGGCCCTATGGGATCAAAGCCTCCTCTCAATTGGAGATGGAGTGGACATCACCAACCCAAAGTCCTCAGGATTGGGGAACAAAGTATGGACTAAAGTAGACTTACTGGTACTCTACTATAGACTTATTGTGATTCCAGAAATGGAAGAAATTATATCATTGATGAGGAGGCAGTGGCCACTGGAGCTTCTGAGGGCAGGTAGAAGGAAAAAGAGGTGTAATATGCGGGTAATTTCAGGACTTGGAATTGTCCTGAATGAAATTGCATTGACAGATACCAGCCATTATATATCTTGACATAACCTACAGAATTGAGTGGGAGACAGCATACACTACAATGTAAACTGTAATCCATGCTTAGTGACAATGCTCCAAAATGTGTTCATCAATTGCAATGAATACCTCACTAATAAGGAATATTGTTAATGTGGGAAATTGTGGGAGATGTGAAGAACGGGGCATGTGGTATCCTATATTTTTTATATAAAATTTATGTAATCTAAGAATGTTAAAAAATTTTTTTAAATATAAAATAATGTAAAAGTAAAAAAAAAAATAAATTAAGACAATATCTAAATCCAGTAAGGACAATATTTTATGTGTATTTCTGTTTCATCCAACAATGTATGAAAATACTCATTTCCTTCCTGGTGTTAATAATTTATAGTTGTTCAAGTTAAAATATATTTCATTTTTCATCTTATGAAAGATGATAATCTCCTTAAATGTTTATTTCTACATCTTAAATTGTGTTTTTTAACATCAATATTCATTATGTATGAGTGTTATTATTTTTGACAGTTAAGAACTTTTTAACTCTTTGCTGTACAGATTGTGTTTACACTTTCTGTTACCTCAATATAAAACACTTGAATAGATTTTTGTAAGATTTGGAAGAGACGTTTACATAGCTTACCTCAAGTATGGACACAATGAAATTTTAAAAAAATCATTTTGTAGTTAATTCTAAGAAACAGTTAAATATCATTCAGAGCAAACAAATACAAGCTCTAAAGAGTGAACTGGATACTCTTTTGCCTTTCATTTAACTTTAGTAGAAAGGAAATAATATTATTTCCAAAGGAGAGATGTGCTGAGTTTCAATTATTATTTTAGAGTCAACCTGTTAGGTGAAAACAAAAGATATATAAGGAGCTTAAAAGGAATTAGCTTCAGACATTGATGTTAAACAGTGTATTAGTCAGCCAAATGGGTGCTGATGCAAAATACCAGAAATTGGTTAATTTTTATAAAGGGTATTTATTTAGGGTAGAAGTCTACAGTTCCAAGGCCATAAAGCATAAGTTTCTTCCCTCACCAAAGTCCATTGCCTCATGTAGGAGCAAGACAGTTGCTGAACTATGCCAGGGTTCAGCCTTCTTGGGTTCCTCTCTTCCCAGGGCTCCATTTCTCTCCAGGCTCAACTCCTCTGTTTCCTCCACAATGTCAACTGTAGACTATGAGGCTCTCTAGGCTTTGCCTCTCTCCACAAGGCTAGCTGTAGACACTCAGACAAACTGCTTGTCTCTTTTCCCAGGGCCTTCTCTCCTTTGTCACCAGAACTCCAACATCAAAACTACTCCAAATCTGTCCTATGCCATGTCTTTTATCTTTGAGACCCCACCCACCAAGGGGCAGGGCTCAACACCCTACTGAGGTGGCCCAATCAAATCCCTAATCAGAACTTAATCATGCCCAGATGAACAAACCAGTTTACAAGCATAATCCAATATCTGTTTTTGGAATTCATAACTATATCAAACTGACAAACTGCTACACTCCACCCTCTAAATTCCAAAAATACATTACAAAATTCAAAAAACCTTAAAGCAGTTACAATGCAAGTACAAATTCATATCATAATCAGTTTAAAGAAATACAGTTCATCTTGAGGCAAAGTACCATCTGCTGTAGACCTCTGAAACTTACAAAACCATTTAACTGCTTCCAATAAACAAGTGGAAAGACAAAGGATAAACATTGACATTTTCATAAGGAGAAATTTGAAGGGAAACATGAGTCAGGTCCTCTACAGTTCAGTAAACCTGCAGGACATACTTCATTAGATGTCAAAGTCTGAGAGCCATTATTAAGATGATGGTTTCTTCTTCCTGGGGCCACATGGGGACCCATGCTTTCTGCAAGCTTACCCAATGGCCATTTTCTTGGTTGTATCTTCATCAAGCATCTCGGTGTCGACCAAGCTCTAGACCTCACCATCCAAGAGCATTGGGATGATTGCCATATCTTACCCAAACTTTGGGTTAGAGTCTTAGCGCCCCTAGTACAGTGAGGTGAAGACAACTTTCCCCCTAACCTTTGTCATACAGGCTCAAGCCTCTCAGAGCAATG
Source organism: Cabassous unicinctus (assembly GCA_029593785.1). Lineage (NCBI taxonomy): Eukaryota > Metazoa > Chordata > Mammalia > Cingulata > Chlamyphoridae > Cabassous > Cabassous unicinctus. The sequence continues at coordinate 24,076 of JAQZBX010021634.1, forward strand.
AGTTGACCCCCTGGCCTTCCCTAACCTTTGGCATATAGGTTCAACCCTCTCAGAGCAATGAGTTGATCACCTGGCCTTCTCTAATCCATGGGGAACAGGTGTACCCCTCTCAGATCTATGGGGTGCTGACCTTAACCTCCTAATCCTTGAGGAATGTGCTCCACCCTCTCTGCACCCTGGGGTGGCAAAACTCTCCCAGAACATTGGGTGGGAACATACACCCTCTTCAACTGCTGGGGCAAACTCACCCTCTCTCTACACATGGGTGGGGCTCCTCTCTTGGCCCAAGGTGATGTCTTAATTCCAGATCTCTGCTTCAATGGTTTTCCTCTTAAAGTTGTTTCCTCTTCCATCTCTCCTGTCAGTGTCCTTTTTTGTCCAGGCTGACAGTGGCTTTGTTTATATAGCTCTCTCAAAAGTTTTTTTGGTTTAGCGTGCAGGAACCAGGGATCCAAGCCATCAGACAGTAAGACTTTCCACAAGTCTTTCCAAGATACCTGCATCTTCAATCCTGATTTACAAGTTCCAAATTTAGTTAAGTTTTTAAATGGGGTGCTATTATCTTGGAGCTTGATTTCCAAAGGCTTGGAATTTAGAGAATCAGTTTCTATTTTCTTTGTGCCCAATAATTCAAACCTGAGCTTATCCTGCTCATCTAACATTTTGCTATAAGCTGCAAGGAGAAGCCAAGTTGCATTCTCCGAGTTTACCTTGGAAAGTTCTTCAGCTAAATTCACAGGTTTGCCATTTTCAAATTCTGTCTTCCATAAAACACCAGGAGTTATTCTTGCTAAATTCTCTGCAACTTTAAAACATGGATCACCTTTCCTCCAGTTTCCAATAATAGTTTCATCATTTACTTCTAAGGCATCATAGAAAGTCTCTTTAGTGCCCATATTGCTATCAACAGTGTCTTCAAAGCAATCTAGGCCTTTTCCATCCAGAATTTCACAATTCCTCCAAAAAATACCCCTTACCCATTTATAAAACCATTCCAACATTTTGGAAATTGCAAAAGCACTTCCCAACTCCTCAGTACCAAATTCTGTATTAGTCAGCCAAAGGGGTGCTGATGCAAAATACCAGAAATCAGTTGGTTTGTATAAAGGGTATTTATTTGGGGTAGAAGTCCACAGTTACCAGGCCATAAAGCATAAGTTTCTTCCCTCACCAAAATCCATTGCCTCGTGTTGGAGCAAGACAGCTGCCAACATTTGCCAGAGTTCAGGCTTCTTGGTTCCTTTCTTTCTGGGGCTCCGTTTCTCTCCAGGCTCAGCTCCTCTGTTTCCTCCACAAGGCCAGCTGTATACTCTCAGGCAAATGGCTTGTCTCTTTTCCCCAGGCCTTCTCTCCTTCCTCATCTGAACTCCAACCTCAAAACTACTCCAAATCTGTCCTTTGCCATGTCTTTTATCTTTGAGACCCCACCCACCAAGGGGTGGAGCTTGACACCTTACTGATGTGGCCCAATCACATGTCTAATCATAACTTAATCATGCCTAGATGAACAGACCAGTTTATAAGCATAATTCAATATCTATTTTTGGAATCATAACTGTATCAAACTGCCAAACTGCAATACACAGTTAATTATTCTTAATCACTCTACTTAGTTCTTTCAGGTAAGACAACGTATCTGCAATATTTCTTCAAATTAGAATCTGTCTGAAATGCACTTTTCCCCTTTAGATTCTAGAAGCTTATTGATAAATTATTTGCATATGTTTTACCATCCCTCTTTTCTAAAATGAATATTGACCCATCTAATTTCATATGGCTTATTTTTGTTCAAAAAAAGCCTGTCAATAAAGGCTCAACTTGGCTATGATACACTCATTTTTAACTATTCCTTTGAATTAGTTACTTACCTACAATACATGTAAGAATACAATTAAATTTTAGCACTCTGTTTTAAAAAAATATTAATAGAGATTTTTAAAATAATTTTGGTATATATTTAAATATTATTAATAAGGAATTTTGACCTTCTTTGGCCAATTTTTTCAGGTTGTAACTTTAGGGTAAAGTATTCTGAGGTATTATAATTTGTTGAGGAATCTTTGGCACAGTATGAAGTTCATTTTGTTAATATGTCTGAGATGATGAAATATTAATTAACTTTCTGAAAATCCCATTTTCTAACCCAGCAGGTAATCATCTTGGAAATCAACATTCCCACCAAAAACAAGAAAAGTATTGGACAATCTGAAAAAAAAAACACTTTACTTATATTTCTCAGGAAATTTAGGTTCCAGTGTACACCAGTGCCCAGCAATCAAAATAGGGGAAGCAAATATGAATCAATCCTAGCCTGGAGGAGAAGTAGAGAAATAGAAGATCTAGAGCCAGAATGAGTATGAATATTTGAACTGAAATAGACCAACTTGTGGATACTCCATGTGCACAGTCTTGAGGGATAAAGACTCCAGGCAAGCCCAGGTTTGGTGGGAGGTACCAGGCTTTCCTGAGTTTTAGCCACAAGAGGCACACCAGGCTCCCACTTTAAAGCCTGGGGTAAACCACCCCTGAAAGTCCAGTGGAAAGAGGGAAAAGTAACTTTTAAAAATATATATCTAGAAAGATCTATTTTCTTCAAAAAGGATACCCTTAAAATAAGCTAATCAATGTCGGTTTTATCAGAGACAAATGACATGAAGAAAGGGAAATACTGAAATCCAGCCAACTCTACCCTTCCATGTTTGGGATGAGAAATACAGAACTTAGTCCTCTTCCATCTTTTGATGTGTGGGAAGAAAAATATCCAGACTCCAGCCTAATCTATCATTCCTATATCTCTTGGGGTATGGGGATAACAAAGCTGAGAAACACTTGTGGAGGTAAGAGTACAGGGACATAAGTTGACTAAAAGATCTAGACCCAAGCATAGAATTATAGAATGTTTCCCCTGCTCCCATACCTCAAAAGGACAACAATCAATCTCTTGTATAATAAAAGTGGATTAATTACAATAGAAACTAATGCAATGTTGAGTCCTTATTGAAGAATTCTCTAAGAAAAACCCAGAAAGAAATTGAAGCCAAAACCAAGGAAACCAGAAGAAGTGTTAGCCTCTTATAATTTACAGCAAACAGTAAATAGAGCCTAATTACTTCCTAGACAAACATAAAAATTCACACTTGTGGTAAATTAAGTACCCTGAAGAGGGAAGGGTGTGGTATGAATGAGTTTGGGTTTTGCTACTATTATAGGTAGCTTCATGAAGAGAAAGTCACATGTAGGGGAGGATCTGGAGTTTAATAGAACTTGCAAGAGAAAGGATAGGACACTGCCATGTGAAAGGAAAGTCAAGTAAACAAGCCAAAGTGATGCACACCCCAGGAGAAAGCAAGCTTTCAAACCCCTGAAAAATGTGAGTCAATAAATCCCTGTTTTTAAGACAGGTCACTATGCTATTTGTCTTACCAGCTTGGAAATAAAGATATTTTTCATTATTGGAAAATGGGGTGTTGCTATAGCAAATACCTAAAAATGTGGAAATGGCTTCAGAATTGTGGAATGAGTTAAGACTGGAATTATGAAAGAATTGATAAAGAAAGCCTAGATAGCTTTACAGAGACTGTCAGTAGAAATATGGATATTAAAGGTAACGTCAATGAATCTTCAGAAGGCAATGATGAATGTGTTATTGGAAAGTGGAGAGAAGGTGATCCTTCTTATAAATTAGCTGACAACTTTGTGAAATTGTTCCCTAATATTGAATTAAAAATGGAACTTGTTAGTACTGAACTTGGACATTTAGCTGAAGAGATTTTCAAAGTAAGATTGACAGGTGCAGCTTGGTTTCTCCTCACAGTTTATAGTAATATGCTAAAGGAAATGTACAATATGACAATTTCTAAGTACAAAGAAAACAGAAATTGTTGATTTTGAATATCCTCAGCCAGTCCAGATAGTGTGATCTGAGACTAGGGCCTGAAAGGTCTCTCTCAGGAAATAGTTTGAGCTTTCAGGAATTGACTTCCAGAGAACTGGGATCCACGTGAGTGTTTAACTGAACAACCTTTGTTAATGAACACGTGTCTGAACATTGATCCAGCCAGCCATTTCAATGGAAGACATTATTTAAAATGCAGTTATCCAGGAAGGAGTGTGAAAGTATACCATCTGATGATTTGAACTCCTTGGTCTATTTGCAATATTGACTGTTTTTTTTGAAAAATTACTATGAATAAAGGCATTTTCAACCTGGGCTGAAAGGGACAGAGAAAGGACAATTTGAAATCAGAGTGACTTCAAGGAAAGAAACATGGATCAGAAGTCTGGACCAAAAAGATCTAATCAGTATAGAAGAGCATACCCACACAAGGTTGTGGAAAAGACATGTCCACCTACATTCTTGAAGGGGACAGACCATCTATCTATATACTAATAGGGAATGGACCTTGAACCACAGTGGTAAGGAAGAGTGCCACCACCCCAATACTTTGATATGATGGGGCTTATATTCCCACATTAAGACAGAGTATGACTTGGAAAGGGTGGGACCTACACTCTGGTGTTCTGGCAAAGCATGGCCACTGCTCAAGCAACTGGAACACATGAGGCTGCTGCTCCATGAGGTATGGAGAATGAAACATTTTTGCACAGTTGACTTTCAGCCCTTACAATATAATGAAGTTTATCTTTGTTTCAGACTTGCTTGAGTCCTATTTTCCTTTCATTTTCTCCTTCCTGTAATAAGAATGTTTATCCTGGGATGATTACATAATTGCATTTTGGAATTGAATAACTTATTGTCCACATTTCACAGATCCATCAGACAGAAAGCAAATTTGGCCCACAACTGAGCATACCTCTAAACAATTTTAATGAGAATTTGGACTCAGAGTTCTTACTTAAATGAATTCAAGATTTTTTGATGTGATGAAATGAATATGTTTTATATTTGAGAAAGATACACTTTTTCTTTTGGAAGCCAGAGGGCAAAATGTGATAAGGTGAATTATGTATTCCATGGGAAAAAATCAAACAATCAAAACAAATAAGCAACAACAACAACAAAAACATGTTCTTCAAGTTAATCTATTAATCTGGGTTTGTAAATAGCACCTTTTGAAGATGTTATTTTTAATTAAGCAGTAGTCCAAGTGAATGAGGTTTCATGAAGAGAAAACCATTTGAAGGATGGTGACTTGAAGGCAACAGGACCTGGAAGAGAAAGAAGAGGACATTGCCAGGTTATAAAAAGGCAAAATCCCTAGGAATTTCTGGTCATTCAAAATGCTACTGATCCTCAGAAGGAGCATGCCATATAGCCTCTGAAACAATGACTCAATAAATTCATGTTATTAAGCCAACCAACTGTGGTATTTGTTATAGCAGCTGAGAAACTTAAAAAACCCTAGAGTCCTTTTTAGCTCAATGCCTTTTAGTACATACATCATATTTGGCTTTCAAAACAAAAATTAAAAGAGAGTAAAAAAAAAAAAAGGCCAGGTGGCAAGATGGCATCAGCATAGGAGGGCAACTGAGGACAGCTCCCAGAACACGGCAGATAGTGGACGGGGTCCTGCATGGAGGTCTGTGCTGTGGGCGTGGGGAGTGAGAAGCTTGGGACATCTATCTGAGCAGATCGACAGCATGGACTGAACCATAGAGACTTGTGTGTTTTAAGTCGGCCTGTGGTGGTTAACACAGTCAGCTGACCCCCACCCTTACGGGGGGGGGGGGAAAGCCAGTCGGAAGCGCGACTGCCATCCGGTCACTGGGTGACCCGGCCCGGTGGGAGGGGGCGTTTTCTGAGGGGGGAGCTCCAGTAAGAGAGCTTTATTTTCTGGGGATTTGGCTCCCTGAAGCCCCCTGCAACTTAGACAAACAAAACAGCTGCAGTGAATTGGAACCCAGAGGAGGGGAGGGGTTAATCTGCTGAGGGAGGTGATTTGACTAGCTGCCCAGGGATAACGCCCGAGCCCCGCAGAGCTGGGGAGAGGGGCAATCTCCAAGAGAGGGAGAGTTCTGACAGAAAGCAGAGAGGGGATATTTTAGCTGTCGATCTGGCTGCCTGGACCCCCTCATAACTTTGGGGAGCAGATAAGCCAGCTTGAAACAGCACCAGGTTGAGGGGAGAGGCGAATCAGCAGAGTAAACCTCACTTACCTGCAGCCCGGTGACGCAGGGGCTCTGATCCAGAAGGGCGGAGTCTGCCGTTTTTATCATTCTACACTGACAAACATCAGACTTTTGCATCCCTGGGGAATCCAGAAATTGGGAAGTGCTTGATTAGTTTCCACGAGCCCAGTTAAGGTCCCCTCCATGAGGGGGGTGGTCTAGAAAAGGACTTATTTTTGGTCCGGTATTACACCAAAAAATAAAATAAATAAATAAATAAAACGGTCACTTTAATAAATGAAAAATAAATTCTTTAATTTAGTTTAAAAGCCAAAAGCTGCTTCAGGACCTGCATATAAAAACCCTGGGGGGAAATTGTTTGATAAACACAAGCAGGCTGAGAGGATCCACGGGACCCCAGGGAATATTGATCCCCCTTAGCTTTGTTTGACTGCTTGCCAGTGTGGCTGTTTGCTTTTTCTCTGTTTATTTGTTGTCTCTTGCTTTTCTTTCCTCTTTCCTCCCCCCTTTCATCTTTCTTTCATTTTTTTAAAATTAGGTGCTCCTAGCTTCTCTCTTCTTTGCTGTGCTTCTTCTTCAGTAATTTCCCATTCTCTCTACATATTGATTGTGTATTCCAAACTATCTCTTATCCCTCCCTCATCTTTCTGCCTTCTGCTTTCTGTTGTGGCTATTAAATACCACATTTTTTCCATACGCCCACAACTCAAGGGTGTCAATTTCTATTCCCTCTATTTTGTTTTTTTCTTTCTTTATTAATATTAACTCTTTCCTTTTAGCCCTTTCTTAACTCTTTCTCTCCCTCCTCATAAGTCTAGCCTTCTAAATCATTATATATATATTTCTCTATTTGGTTTCGCAGTCCATTGTAGGTACTCCACTTTCTTTCCTATTACTCTACACTGCCTACATGAGTTAAATATTCACTTCATTAAGTCTTATTTGGCCCCTCTTCTAACTTTTATCAATATTACTATTATCCTTCTTCCTTTCTCACATCTTTTGATTCCTCCGGGCCTAATCTTTTGCCTTCAAGGGAACATAAAAAGAAGCAAGGAAATAAAATAAGAAGAAAAAGTATCAAATAGAAAACTTTACACACACACAGAACCACCAGCTAAATAAAACTCTAGAGCTCAGAAAGAAGCTAATCAATGGAATCAATGCATCAAGATAAAATGATAACTAGAGGGCAACAAAAAATTACAAACCACACTGAGAAACAGGAAAACAAGGACCAATCAAATGAACAAACTAAAAACCAGGAATTGAAGCAGAACATTGAACAACTAATCGAAGCTTTCCAAACAAATATCATGGACCAACTTAAAGAAATGAAGGAAGAGATTAAGAATATAAAGAAGACACTGGGAGAACATACTGAAGAAATTGTAAACACTCCCAAAAAGATATTGGATATGATGGTGACCAATGGCACAATCCAAGAAATCAAAAAGACGCTGGATTCACATAGCAGCAGATTTGAACAGGCAGAAGAAAAAATTAGTGATGTGGAAGACAATACATGTGAAATCAAACAGATAGTAGAAAAAATAGAGAAAAAGGTAGAAAAAATCCAGCAGGGACTCAGGGAATTAACCGACAATGCAAAACGCCCAAAGATACACATTATGGGCATCCCAGAAGGAGAAGAGAAGGGAAAGGGAAAAGAAAAAGTGTTGAAGGAAATAATGGCTGAAAACTTCCCAACTCTATTGAGAGAGATGGATGTGCAGATCCATGAAGCAAAGTGCACCCCAAACTACAAATACCAACAGGCCAACTCCAAGACATATACTTGTCAAAATGTCCAATGCTAAAGAAAAAGAGAAAATACTCAAGGCAGCAATAGAAAAGAGAACCATCACATACAAGGGAAGCACAATAAGATTAAGTGCTGATTTCTCAGCTGAAACCATGGAGGCAAGAAGACAGTGGTATGACATAGTCAAAATACTAAAAGAAAAAAACTTCCAGCCACGAATTCTCTACCCAGCAAAACTGGCATTCAAAAATGATGGAGAGTTTAAAATATTCACAGATAAACAG
>JAQZBX010021635.1:0-32136 GCA_029593785.1 Cabassous unicinctus
CCCGGGGCCTCTCATATGGTAAACGGGTGCGCTATCCATTGCGCCACAGCCGCTTCCTGCCGTGAGGTTGCTGCATCAGCCCACCGCACCGCTCAGGCCGGCGTGCCCTCACAAGGAGGCCTCGGGGCGCGAACCCGGGCCTCCCATATGGTAAACGGGGGCTCTATCCACTGAGCCACACCCGCTTCCCTAAAAACATTTTTTTTTTCATCCTCCAATATAGGATTCAGCTTAGATCAGGTATTGCATCTAGTTATCCCGTCTCTCTAGCATCTTTTATTCTGGAACATTTCTGCAGCCTTTCTTTGTCATTTATCATGTTGACATATTTGGAGAGTACAGTTCTTTTGTTTTGTTTCTTGTTTTAATAGAACAGTCATCTTTTAGTTGTTTCACTTTTTAAAAAATTTTATTTTGAAAGAACCTTTAGATTACATAAACATTACATTGAAAATATAGGGGGATTCCCACATACCTACCCCCTACCCCCTACCCCTCCCATACTTCTCCCCATTAAGTTATTTCACTTTTTAATGGTTATTTAATATTCATCAATTGTAGGGTCTATTCCTGCCCCTAGAAATCCAGAAGCCATCTGTATTAGCCAAGGAGGTGCTGATGCAAAATACCAGAAATCGGTTGGCTTTTATAAAGGGTATTTATTTTGGGGTAGAAGCTTACAGTTACCAGGCCATAAAGCATAAGTTACTTCCCTCACCAAAGTCTATTGTCACCTGTTGGAGCAAAATGGCTGCCGACGTTTGCCAGGGCTCAGGCTTCTCAGATTCCTCTCTTCCCAGGGATCTGTTTATTACCGGGTTCAGGCTTGCTTCTCTCTACAAGGCCAGCTGTAGACAATCAGGCAAACAGCTCATCTCTTTCCCCAGGGCCTTCTCTCCTTCCTCACGCCCAAGCTCCTCTGCGTGCTTACTTTGCCAGGCTCAAGCATTAAACTTAGCATCAGAACTCCAACATCAAAAACTCCAAACTTCTTTCTCTGCAGTGCAGTTTTATCTGTGAGTCCCCATCTGCCAAGGGGGCGGGGACTCAACATCCTACTAACATGACCTAATCAAAGCCCTAATCATAATTTAATCATGCCCAGGTAGACACCAGTTTACAAACATAATCCAATATCTATTTTTGGAATTATAACCACATCAAACTGCTACACCATCCTTGCATATATAAAGATAGTGTGCATACAGCTAGCTGAGTGTCTCACTTGCCACAAGTGATAACATAGTGGGGTTTTTTTGTTTTTTAATTATTTTTATTTTTTAAAAGATACTTAAATTACATAAATGTTACACAAAAATTGTAGGGATTCTCATGTGCCCCACCTCCCACTCCTCCCACAACCTCCCACATAAACATCCTTCATTAGAGTGGCAGATCATCTGCAATAGAGATGCACATCTTGGGGCTTTGCCACTAAGCATGGACCATAGTTCACATTGTAGACCACACTCTCTCCCACACAGTTCTGCATGTTATATGATGATATAAAATGGCCTATATCTGTCATTGCAATGTCACTCAGGATAATTCCCAAGTCCCAAAAAAGCCCCTGTATTACAACTGCTTTTCCCTCTCCCTGCCCCCAAAGCATCCGGTGGCCACTGGCTCCACATAAATGTTATAATTACTACCATTGCATGAATCACAATATGTCTATAGTAGAATACCAGTAAGTCCACTCTAGTCCATAGCTCCTCCCCCAATCCTGAGGAGTCTGAGATGGTGATGTCCACTCTACCTCCAAGTGAGAGGGGGCTTATATCCCATGGATAAGATGGATGGAATTATCCTGCCTGCAGCTGCAGACTCTCTCCATTCCCTGGCATGGCCATTGTCCAGCATCATCTCCCCACCAGGTGTCCAGGGTGAGTCCATTGAGCTGTAGAGTAGGAGTTGCAGCTCCACCAAGATTCCGGGCCCAGCTGGCACATGTACAGCCTAAAGACTCCGGTCTCTGGAAGTACACCTACAAACTCCGGCACCACCTATAGGTTTGAATATAAGGGACAGATGGACCATGTGCAGGGAAGACATATTTGGGTCCAACTCTGTCACTCTCAGGAGCAAGGATTCCAAAGTAGGGCCCACTGATAAGGCATGAAACTCTGGGGCTATCTGCCCTGATACAGGACCTGGGTGTCTCCAGAGCCCTCAGGAGCTCCTCTGTTTGGGATGATATTCACATTGGAAGCCTATGAGGTCCTATTGAGATGTGCATAAGTGTTACCTCTGGGATGACCTCCCGATTCACTTTGAAGTCTCTTAGCCATATAAACTCATTTGTCTTTACCTTTTTCCCCTTTTATTTGAGGTCTTTTTCCAGTTGTATTTCCTGTTGGCACTTGTTAGTAATCCCTCGTTGCCAGGGAGGCTCATCCCCAGGAGTCATGTCCCACGCTGGGAGGAAGGTAATGCATTCATATGCTGAGTTTGGTTAGAGAGAGGCCACATTTGAGCAACAAGGAGGCTCTCAGGAGGCAACCCTTAGGCAACGCATAACAACAGGCTAAGTTTCAATTTCAAGAGCAAAGATTCATAAGGCTAGTCATCAATAACAAGAGCCCATCAGTGGATCATCCTCCTTTGCCAGACACTGCCCCTGCACTTGGGGGGCTATTGCTATTCCCTTGGAGAATATGACAGCGCTCTCCAGGATGGGAATTCAGTATTCTCTCATTTTTTGAGTGGTTCTCCACCCACTGTGACCATGCCCTGTGTTAATTCCCACCCCCCTCCTCTTTCTCCCCCTTGTTCTTCTTCTATTCTTCTGTTGATCTTTAGGCTGAGACATCCAATTTATTCTTCCTTCTTGTCATCTGTGCTAGATAGACCTCATCAGAAGGTCATGTTTACTCCCATCATTCCCACATGGGGGAGAAGGGAACCAGGAAGAGCCAATGGTCCTGATAGTCCCACAAGAGGATCCGTCAGTTTTTCCTTCTAGTAAATCATCCTGATTGTCCCATTGTATCCCCCATCTTCCTAACCAACTTAGTTTCTTCCTACTAAATGATGGATTCCTGTCAGAGTTGCCCTTCAGAGTCTTCAGGATGCCACCTTCAACCTTAGAACAACCAAATGTGTTAGACAGAACTTGTCACCACTTTACAGATAAGGAAACAGAGGCTCAGACATGATATGTGATTTTCCCCATGATCAGCTGCTTAGAGGGCGATGGATTGAGACTGAAACCCAAGGCTTCTGGTTGCTTGTTCAAATACTTTGCCCTACATTTTTAAAAAAGATTTATTTTATTTATTTATTTCTCCCCATCCTCTCATTGTTTGTATTTGCTGTGTCTGTTTGTCTTCTTTGTATTCTTTAGGAGGCACCGGGAACTGAACCCAGGACCTCTGATGTGGGAGGGAGGCACCTAATTGCTTAAGCCACCTCCATTCCCTGCTTTGGTGTGTCTCTCATTATGTTTTTCATCTTGTGTCTCTTGTTGTGTCATCGTGTTGCGCCAGTTCGCTTTCTTCTTTAGGAGCTACGGGGAACTGAAACAGGGACCTCCCATGTGGTAGGCGGGAGCCCAATCGCTTGAGCCACGTAGGCTTCCCTGCCACTACATCTTAATGTCTCCTTACAGCAACTGTATAATCCCTTGATGTTGTGACCCAAGGCACAGTGCACTGAAGTCAATCTGCCTTTTCTTTTATGGAAAATAGTAGAGATATATTTAAATGACACATTTAGGTTATATGGTGCTAAAACTCTTATTTAAACAAACCCAAAACTTGGTAAAAATATACAAATACATTTGCTGTAATGTGCATTTAGCAAGCTTGAAGGAAATATATAGCTCTGAGAAAACGTCCATAAGCATTCATAACATTAATCTGCGATCTCAAGAATAACCATATTTTAATAAAGTGTTCATATTATCAGGATATTGATATAAATATACACAATTATGAAAAAATCAAACAGCAGACATGGAAGAAATCCAAGAGATCCTGCCCAATCTCCTTATTACCAGCATAATACAAGCTCACTAAGGAAAATTTAGAAAATACACAGTCTTTTTAAATGGGAGGGCGTTAACTACCTCATTTTATAAACGTGGAAACTAAGAGAGTAAGAGTCTTACATGTCTCTTATGAAGCTACACTGCCTGTGAGTGACATATCTGGGATCTCCTAGCTATCTACCTTTTATCAGTTATTATAATAAATTCAAAACTTCTGTAATTCCCTGTTTAGAACAAAAAATAATATGCACTGACTTAAGTTATAGATTTTTTTAAAAATTAAATTTTAAATACTTTTTTTCAAGAAAGAAAATCCATCATAAGGGGCCTCAATTGATACAAGGCAGGTGAGAAATCCTTAGGTGAGTAGGAGAAAGTAAGATATGCTGGGGCTGCCCCGTTTCTTTGATGTTTTTCTCAAATTGGGAGGGCTTGGTATGTACCTGACGATCAGATCCACTTTGAGTTAATTTTTTTATATAGAGCAAGGTAAGAGTTGAGGTGGGTTTTTTGTGTATGGACATCCAATTTTTCCTGCGCCATTCGTTTGATATTCTGAATAATAAAACATGAGATTGCATCCAGAAAATCCCAAACACTAAATTTGCAAGTAGGCAAGGTACATATTGCATAAGCACACTTTCTTTCCCTACAAGTAGACCTCTCTAGGAAATAGAATTAAACTTTCAAGAGTTCACTCGGAGATAATGAGGGACTTGTTTTCTCTCGAAATATAGTAAAATAAAAAGATAGACACCCATGTTATTGTACGTCATAAATGCTTTCACTAAGAATTTTCTTAAAGAAATCCTAATAGGAGTTAAAAAAAAAATAAAATTTCAAGGGCCTTAAGTGAAACAACTATTAGAATTCACCAAACATCCAAGGTATAAAAATGCAAAGTATAAAGTCTGCATCTCATTAAACGAGCCACAAATGCTCCAGTTGCAAAACGATGTGCCAGGTGACGATTATTTAAATTGTTCCAAAACCGTCCACTGGGTGGCACCGTGGTGCTGCTGCAGAAACGAGCCTGTTGATTTGGGTGTAGGTTCAGTTAGGAACTGCGTTCTTACGTAGGGTTTCAAGATTCTTAAACACGTGATCATACCACAGCAGGAGCCAAAAACAGACAATTGCCCTAGTCATTTGCACAAGGGATGAAAAAGAAAAAGATATTTGTTCGTTGTTCCAGCAAAGACAAAACGGGCAGGGTTTAAGAGGACTTGTAGGGCAGGTTGAACGAGTGGCTACCTGAAAGCCAACCTTGCTTGTCTTTTATCTACATTCTTAGACCGAAATGCCTCGCCTCTCCAGGGTTTGTTTGTTTTTGCCCTCTCTGTCTCTCTTTCTCTTCTTAGAATTTGATTACGAGCATGAAAATGGCGTTAACAACATCACCCTCAATGAAAGCTCAAGCTGAGCTGCATGTGCTCCTAATTCAATAAATATTTGAGCACCTGCCATGCCCTCGTTCTTGGGCACCGTAAGTTATATTAATGAAGGCTAAACCCAGCCCTTACCCTCGAAGTCCTTGCAGTCTACCTGAGGGGACAAGATAAGTGAAGCAGCAGTTGCCGGATTGGGTGCGGAAGAGAGTGCTAACTAGAAGCCATGATTAAGAGAGACTTCACAGAGCAGGTGAGAGCAGAGCTGGTCTTAGAGAATGGCCTCATTGTGGCAGGCAGCAGGTTGCTCCTCAGCGCACAGGGGAGCAGGGCTCTGCTGGGAGGCATCTGGCTGTGTGGCCTGGGAACGGCGAGGACAGAGCCTCCTGCTCCCCAGCAGCGGTTGGTTGGGGACGCGGCCATCCCAGCTGGGTTTGCGAGCATCTCCACTCAAATAATAGTTCAACTGGTCCATTTTAAAAGCTGTGTAGATTTTTTTCTTTCTTTCTAGATATTGTGGTTGAGCACAATCTATGCACTCATTTAATTAATTAATCATATTTATTCATTAATAAATCTATATAATTGAGCTTAAGGATCTGGGCACCAAATGTCTGGGGTGTATATGAAATAATTTGGTGACTCATGCCCTACAGAAGAAAGTCCATATTTGGAAGACACTGACAGCATTTAACAGCTTACTTCAATCCATACTGAAGTATACAGGGGTGATATGCCACGAAGTCTAGGATGCGCTTTAAAACATCTCAGCAAAGAAAAAAGCTATATATATATTGCTGTGTGGCATGATTTTGATCGTTGTTGATTCTGATTGATGGGTATGTGGGGATGAATTGTACTATTCTATTTTTATGTATGACTGAAATTTCTTATAATACATTTTTCTTAAAATCCAGGGGGGAAATCAGTTGTGTTTCTACACGTTAGCAATGAGTGATCTGAGGAGGAAATTAAGGGAAAAAATACCATTAAATAAAACTAGTTGATTGTTTTTAAGAATATTCTGGGAAGGGGCAAGACTGAGCCTGAAGTTGAGGCAGGTGGGTCCGCGTAAGGGTGTGAATGACGTGGAAATGAAGTGGAAATTAGCACTAAGACCTTCCAGCTGGGAAAAATATTATTTACCAAGTTACTCTACCCAAGACTTGATGGAAGTAATGTCTGTCCTCCCGGGGAGATTTACAAATTTAAAAAAAGAATCTGCAGTAAATAGACTGCATGTTCCTCCTTCAACCCATTTGTCAACACCCAAAGAAGTGAACCCCAGATGTGGACTGTCAGGTCCTGTACATCAGGAAGATAATAGCACCATTAAACAAGGAATGCTTGCACACTTTCAACTACTAAAATACTTTTACACAGATTCTCTCAAACATACAAAAGACCATTCTTCTCTTTCTGTCCTCAAGAATTCTTCTGACATTATCTTCTCTCTTCTGCAGGCTAGAGAGAAAGGGAGTAGCAAATCAAGAAGCTTTGAAAAAATGCTTTGTGTTATATGGACAGAGCACAGGACTAAAAGTAAGAGAACAACTGAGAATTCTGCTCCTTTCAGTTTTGAGCAGTAGAATTGAGGAAAAGTCACATACCTTTTCTAAAATTCAGCTTATGCCTCTATGAAATAGGGATTCTAATAATTTCATGAGTCTGTTCTAAGGAACAGACATAGTGTAATGAAGTGATTTTTGAAGTGTTTTCTTGTCATTACAGTGTGCGTTGCAAATGCTCTCTCCTCCAACTACCCGTGTGTACACTCACAAGTCCTCAAGTTCACAGCAAATGAGAATAAACAGGCAAGATTACAAATTCACAGGTTCAGTAGAGATCCAACCAGGTATGAAATGGAAGCCATCTGGAGGTAATATGCAAAGCAGAAGGTCTGGTTGGTCTCCTCCAGGTAGAAGACAAGATAGAAACACAGACTGGAAGGTTGGAGTCCTGGTATGCTGTACTACTGGTGGACCTGTGCAGGTAGCATAGACACATTTCAGTACTGAAATCCAGAATTAGCATCCTATTCCCTAGATGCTAGAAAACAGCAGGCCTCCCCCACAGAGGGCAGACCCCATTTACAGCCAAGCTTACCAGATGGCCTGTCCAGTTCTGCCATGAAGAATATTTATGTAATTGTCATATTATAAATGGTGTTGATTGTTGGCAAGTTTCAAATCAATCTATAGACAAAGCATGAGTGATGTATGGCATTATAAATCTTAATGTAAAAATAATGGTAGGCAAGAGAATGTGGTTCAAGGAGTTGGGAGCCCACCTACCACATGGGAAGTACTGGGTTTGGTTCCCGGTACATCCTAAAGAAGGCAAGCAAGACAGCAAACTGATGCGACGGGCTGGCGCAGCAAACTGGAGCAACAATATGACACAACGAGATGATGCAGCGAGGAAAACACAATGAGAGACACTACAAGGAAAACACAATGAGAGCCACAACAAGCAGAAAGCGGAGGTAGCTCAAGTAATTGCGTGTCTCCCTCCCACGGGTTTGGTTCCTGGTGCCTCCTTAAGAAAAAAAAAAAAAAGAAGAAGAGCACACAATGAGCAGACAGCGAGCGCAAACAACAATGATAACCGTATCATTGACAGACAGTGGAATGCGGCAGAGAGAGAGAGGAACCTTTTAAACACCTAAATCAGATGTCACTCTTCTGCTCAAAACTTGCATGCCTTCCCACTTAACCTGGAATAAAATCCAGACTTTTTACTGTGGTCTTCTAGGCCCTGCAGTATCTGCTTCTGCTATCCTCCTTTCCTCATCTGGGGTATACTTTCCCTCACTCACAACACTTCAGTCCCTTTGGCCCCATGATACCTCCTAAAAAAATGAAACTTTTACCACCGCAGGACCTTTGCCTTTGCTATCCTACCAGCCTGGGCTTGCCTGCTAGATCTTCTCTTGGCTGCTTTCTTCCCATCCTTTAAGTATCAATTTAAATGCTACATGCTCTGAGAGTCTTTATCTAATTACCTCTGTAATTTTTAAGTGCCGCACCCTGTCTGTTCCCTGTAAGCATTCATAATAATTCTTAATTATTTTGGATAGTCATGTACCTGCTTGTTAATTTTTGGCCTCTCCCACTGGAATGAAAAATTCTTGAGAACTTTATCTTGCTTTCTATTTTCTATCCAGTACCTAGCAGTGTCTGGCTTAAGAAATACATTTGTTAATTGACTAAAGGAATGAGTGATTATTGAGTCATATAGTTTGTCTAAGGTATTAGGGAGGTTTAACAGAGTCTAGGTTTTGAATGGATTTAAGGGGACAAGGGAAGCCGTACATCCTAGATAACAAGAAGTTCCTGGGGGGCGGATGTGGCTCAAATGGTTGGGCGTCCGTCTGCCATATGGAGGGACCTGGG
The DNA here is from genome assembly GCA_029593785.1 of Cabassous unicinctus. NCBI lineage: Eukaryota > Metazoa > Chordata > Mammalia > Cingulata > Chlamyphoridae > Cabassous > Cabassous unicinctus. The sequence continues at coordinate 8,775 of JAQZBX010021635.1, forward strand.
TTCGATCCCTGGGACCTCCCGGTAAAATAAAAACATATATACAGAAGGCGCATGGGCTGCCAGGCTCTGTGTGCCGGTGAGCCGCCAGGCCTCTGGAGCCATGCAGCAAGATGATGACGTAACAGGAGAGAGACGCAGGGGAGAGACAAGACGAGATGCTCCGAAAACCAGGAACCGCGGTGGCGCTGGTGGCAGAACACCTCTCTCCTACATCGGAAGTCTCCAGGACCGAATCCTGGTGAAGACTGGAGGAGGAGGATGAGAAGAGATGGCAGGAAACAGACACAGAGAATTGCCTAGCAAATGGACACAAAACAGCAAAAACGGGGAAGGGGGGTGTCTAAAATGGATAAAGTAAATAAATAAATCTTAAAAAAAAAAAAAAGTTCCTGCACTGGAGCCTAATGGCTCAAGGCCCTTGTAGGAGAATATTAGAACTTCCATTAATATTTATTTTAATTTCTAATTTCTACTTTTGTGTGCTATAAATTTACATAATATATTACTACAGTGGTACATGTATATCAATTTTAAATAAATAAGATAGTTTATTTAAAATTATATTTTAAATAAATACAATTATTTGAAATTGATATTGCATAAATATATTTCTTTAAATAAAGAAGAAAAAAGACATGCAAGTTCAAATTTATTTTTATTAATGGGTTGTGTGATCAGAAAAAACTTGAAGACTACTGGCAGAAAAGAGTAAGGGAGATGTCCATGTCTGTGGGAGTGAAGGCTGGAAAGGCAGGCAAGAGTGGCCGTGAGTGCCTTACCAATGAGATCAGCCACGAGAAGCTACAAAAATGTTTAGCTTTATCTTGAGAGCATATTTTTAATTACCTTGGTGACTGTTTTTCTTTACTCTCATAATTTTTCAAGAAATTAAAAGAAAAAAGGTTCAAAAGATAATATTAAAAACTGTGTTTTTGCCATTCAGAATGAACTACTATTAAGTTTGTCACATTTTCTCAAGTCCTTTAAAAAAAATAAAACATGACAGATAAATGGGAAGCCCTATGCTCTACTGTCCAGTTCAATTTAAGTCCCTCTCTCCCTCAAAATACCATTTGTGAATTTAGTGAGTGTCCTGTTTATGTGTTGTGCTTTTACTATGTTTATGTATACACAAGCGCCATTGTTTACTACATTGTTTAAAAGTCTGTATTAATGGTGTTATACCTTTTTTTTTTTTTTTTTTAATTTTACTGGGAGGTCCCGGGGATCAAGCCCAGGTCCCTCCATATGGGAGGTGGACGCCCAACCATTTGAGCCACATCCGCCCCCTTATGGTGTCATACTTTTACAAATTGCTCTTTTGCACTCGTGTTTTCAAGATCGATCTTTGTTGATAAATATAAAGCTATTTAATTCAACTTAATTGCTCTCTTGTGTCCCACTGTATGACTAAATCCCGTTTGTTTAAGCATGCCCTTAATGATGAGCATTGGACTGTGTCCAGTTTTTTGCTGTTACTAATAATAATGCAAGGAACATCCTTAAATGTTTCCTTTTGCACATATGCAAGAGTTGCTCTAAAGTGTGTCTATCTAGAAATAGTTTTGTTGAGATGGAGGGTATGTATATTTTCAACTTCAACTACAGTACATACCAAATTAGACCCCAGAGGAATTTGCTGATATATACTCTGACTCTGTAGTGTATGACAATTCCAGTTTTCTCCCTTCAACAGCATCTGGAAATATCTCTTTTAAATTTTGCCAATCTAATGAGGACAAAATAGAATCCCATTGTTTAAACTTACATGCCCCTAATTACAAATTAGGCTGAGTACCTTTTCATATATGTTTGGGCCATTCCGGTTTCATATTCTGACTTGCCTATTTGTACGCATGGGCCATTGTTCTATGAGTTCTTTGTCCTTTTCTTATTTAGAGAAATTCTTTATATGTTCTGGATACTAATTCTTCACCCAATCTGTTGCTTGTCCTCAAACTTTCTTTTATGGTGAATATTATCTTACAGCAATTGTTAAATTTGATGTAGTTAAAATTAGGTTGCTTTTTGTATATTTCTTGTTTTGTTATTTTGTTTAATAAAAGCTATTACTCTTTGTGCATTATGATCACAGAATATTGCACATATTAAGTTGTCCTTTTCTATTTCATTAAAATTTTCTTTGTGGTCTAATATATGGTCCATTTTAAAAATTAGTTTCTATTTTCAAGGTCCATAGTACAGTAAATGTCTTAGCTATGTCTTACTAATTCTAGACTACTTGATCATGGTGTATAATTCTTTTAATGTGCTACTGGATTCAGTTTTTTAGTATTTTTTTGAGAATATTTGCATCTGTATTCATAAGAGATATTGGCCTGTATTTTCTTTTCTTTTCATATCTTTAACTAGCTTTGGTATGAAGGTGATGCTGCCTTTGCAGAATGAATTAGGGAGAACTCCCTCCTCTTCAAATTTCTGGAAGAGTTTGTGCAGCATTGGTGTTAATTTGCCTTGGAATGTTTGGTAAAGTTCCACTGTGATGCCTTCTGGTCCATGGCTTTTCTTATTGGAGGTTTTTGATTATTCTCCCCCCACCCCCCGCCCCGAGATAGCTCCCTAGTCTGTTTGCTCGTTGTTTCTGCTCATTGTTTGTGCTCATTGTCTGCTTGTTGTTTTTGCTCATTGTCTGCTCATTGTTTTTTGCTTGTTGTCTGTTTATTTTCTCTTTAGGAGTCACCTGAACAGAACCAAGGACCTCCCATGTGGGTGGCGGGTGCTCAACTGCTTGAGCCACATCTGCCCCCCTATTGGAGTTTTTTGATTACTGATTCAATCATTTTTCTAGTTATTGGTTTGTTTAGATCTTCTCTTAACTCTTGGGTCATTATAGGTAGTTTATGTGTTTCTCGGAATTTGTCCATTTCATCTAGGTTATAGAATTTGTTAGCATACAATTGTACATAGTATCCTTTTATACTCCTTTTTATTTCAGTGGGGTCGGTAGTAATGTCCCCTTTCATTTCTGATTTTAGTCATTTGTGTCCTTTCTCTTTTATTATTTGTCTTCTAGCTAAAGGTTTGCCAATTTTATTGAATTTTTCAAAGAACCAACTTTGGTTTTGTTGAATCTTATCTTTTTTATTTGTTTTGTTTTCTATTTCATTTATCACCACTCTAATCTTTGTTATTTCCTTTCTTTGGCTCTCTTTGGGTTTAGCTTGCTGGTTTTTTTCTAGCTCTTCCAGTTTTGTGGTTAGGTAAGCATTTAGAACTTAAATTTCCTGCTAAGCACTGCCTCACATGCATTCCACAAGTTTTTGTATGTTGTGTTTTCATTTTCATTCACCTCAAGATATTTTCTAATATCCCTTGTAAATTCCTCTTTAACCCATTGGTTGTTTAAGAGTATGTTTAATTTCCACATTTTGTGAATTTTGCATTTCTCCCTCTATTATTATTTCTAGCTTCATGCCATTGTGTTTGGAGAATATGCATTGTATGATTTCAATATTTTATATTTATTGACGCTTGTTTTGTAACCTAAGACATGGTCTATCCTGGAGAATGATCCATGGGCATTTGAGAAGAATGTATATTCTATTTTTATTGGGTACAGTGTTCTATATATGTGTATTAGGTCTAGTTGCTTTAGAGTATACTTCAAGTCTTATATTTCCTTATTGATCTGCTGTCTGAATGTTCTATCCATTATTGAAAGTGAGGTATTAAAATCTCCTACTATTAATGAAGAACTGTCTATTTCTTCCTTCAAATCTGTCAGTATTTGCTTCATGTATTTTGGGGTTCTGCTTTTGGGTGTATATATATTTATAATTGTTACATCTTGTTGAATTGACCCCTTTATCAGTATATAATGGCCATCTTTGTCCCTTTTAACAGTTTTTGACTTAAAGTCTATTTTATCTGATATTAATATAGCTACCCCAGTTCTCTTTTGGTTGCTACTTGCATGATGTATTTTTTCCATTTTTCACTTTCAACCTTCTTATGTCTTTGAATTGAAGGTGAATCTCTAGTAACAGCTTATCACTGGGTCATGTTTATGCAATTCATTCTGCCAATCTCTGCCATTTGACTGGAGAGTATTGTACCTTATTGAGTGCCTTCTCATTTCTATCTGAAAATATTCTTCATATATTTTCCTTGTGGTTACCAGGGGGCTAAAATTTAACACCTTAAATATATAATAATCTTATTTGATTTGACAACAACTTGATTTCAATAGCATACACATACACTATTCCTATACCTCCATCCCCACTTTTTTGTACTTGTTACAAATTACATATTTTTTTTTTGCTTACATAAATGTTATTTTTTAAATATATATATATATTTTTAAGAGGTGCTTAGATTACCTAAATGTTACACGGAAATTACAGGGATTCCCACGTTCCCCACCTCCCACACCTCCCATAACATCCCACATAAACAACTTTCATTAGTGTGGCACATCACCTGCAATGGATATACACATCCTGGGGCTTTGCCACTAAGCATAGACCACAGTTCACATCGTAGACCATACTCTCTCCCACACAGTTCAAATTATATCTTTGTGCATTGTATGTCCAAAGCCATAGATTTATCATTACTTTTAATGCATTTGCATTTTAGCACCTGCAGAAAGTAAGTGGAGTTACATATCAAAAAATACAATAGTATTGGATTTATAATTACCCAAATAGTAAACTTTACCAGAATTCTTTATTTCTTTATGCTGCTTTGAACTACTGTCTAGTTTCCTTTTCTTCATTGTGAAGAACTCCCTTTAGCATTGCTTGTAGGGTACATTGAGTGGTTATGAACTCACTTGGTGTTTGTTTTGGGGAATATCTTAATCTCATCATTTTTGAAAGAAAATCTCACCAGATATAAAATTCTTTGTTGGCAATTGTTTTCTTTCAGCACTGAGTATTGCAACCCACTGCCTTCTTTGCCTCCATGGTTTCTGATGAGAAATCAGTACTGAATCTAACTGGGACTCCCTCTTATGTAATATGTTGCTTGTCTCTTGCAGCTTTCAGAACTCTCTTCTTGTGCTTTGCATTTGACAGCTTGATCAGTATGTGATAGGGCCTATTTCCTCTTCAAGTCTCTCCTCTTTGGTGTTCTCTGGATTTCTTGAATGTGCATTTTCACATCTTTACTAAGTTTTTAAGGTTTTTTGCCATTATTTCTTTGAATATTCCCTCTGCCCCTTTCTCTCTTCTCCTTCTGGGATCTCCGTAATGTGTATATTGGTATGCTTGATGGTGTCCCAAAGGTCTCATGCTATTTTCACATTTTATCATTCTTTGTTCTTTATGCTTCTCAGCCTGAAACTCAATTCAATTATCTTGTCTTAGATTTCACTGATTTTTTTCTTCTGCCAGCTCCAACATCATGTTGAGACCCTCCTGGGAATTTTTCATTTCACTTATTGTGGTCTTCAATTCCAATAGTTCTGTTTGGTTTCTTTTTAAAATTTCTATCTTTTTTGAGATTCTCAAGTTGTTCATTCATTGTTTTCCTGATATTTTAGTTCATTATCTATATTTCCTTCATCTCCTTGTGCATAAAAGGTCATTTTTTAAAAGTCTTTGTCCAGGATGTCTATGGTCTGGTCTTCTTCATTGATTTTTTTTCTGGATTTTTATCCTCTACTTTTGGATGGCCCATCATTTCCTGTTTCTTAGCTTGTCTTGTTATCTTTTGTTGCACACTATACATTTTAATATTTTAAAATGTTAACTCTGAGATTTATTCCCTGAGGTGTCTGTTTCTTGAATTTGTAACCAGTTGGTGATACAGCAGAGATTTTCTTGGTTGTCAGCCCTCCCATCAGGAAGGTTTGTCAAGGCAAATGCAAAGGTCTAGGTCCTCCCTGTCTTTTCTGGGCTAGTGCTTGCTAGTGGCTTAGTAGTTCCCCTGTTTACAGGAGATTGAATGCCTCCTCTCCTTATGAGGAAGCAGAACTTCTGCCTCTCACAGGTGTTCCAATGCCAGACAGAAAGCAGGTAAACCTTTGCCTCAGGCTGTCCGCCTCGGTTGGTTATTACACTGCTTTCATTGTCTCGAGCTGCTTTTGGCTGAAAGGCAAATTTGGGGGTGGGGAGGCATGCCAGAAAGGAGTTTCCCATGTCAGTATTTCCCCACTATAACACAGCCAGGGATCCACAAAGGGAGGGCTGGCCGGCTCCAAACTGCCCTGGAAGGGAGATGAGGGAGGGGCCAGGAAGGGAACCAGGAGCTTCTTCCACACCTCCGCAAAGCTGCACTTTCTTATCCTGTCCAGCAAACAGCCTTTCACCTGTCCTCTGCAACCCTGAGGAAATATGCCTCAGAGCCAGGCCCCCAGTGATCTGAAGGAGCTGATGAAAACCTGTGATCAGTGATCAGCCAGTGCCCACCCCATATCTTGGGGAAGTGGGTTTTTACATCCCTTTCAGCAAGTTACATCCAGGAGAGAATCCTATTACTACTTGCTATGAGAGTGGGGTCTGGGCAAAAGTAACTGCAATTTATTGGTATTTATGGTAATTTACCAGCCGCTTCCTCCGGCTCTACCCTGGAGGCTACACAGTGTTTACAGGATGCCAGAGTTTCAAAATAGTTGATTCAGACCATTTCTTCCTGTTTAATATTTGTTCTGGTGGAGGGACTGATTCTTGGAGCTTCCTACTCTACTATCTTCCCAAGATCTCCTCTATTATCAGGTTCTTTTTATTTTAGTTTTTTTTTTTTTTACTTACAATGATGTCTTTGTTATAGTAAAAGGATACAAATTATAATAACGGGATGCCAAAAGAAGAGATGCATAGGACAGGGTCTGGGAGTGTCTGGAATCCAATCTCCTGTGTCCTCCCCCTATAATCAGTTTTAAAGCTCTGTTTTCTTTATTCAGAAATCACCCAGTTACTGCAACCCTTTAACTCTTTTCTGTAATTTTAAGGAAAATGAGTCTGCTAGTTTTTTTCTAGTTAAAAGTTGATAAATGGGCCTTCATCAAAATTATAAAATTTTGTGCCTCAAAGAACTTTATCATGAAAGTAAAACAACAACCTACAAAATGGGATAACATATTTGGAAACCACATATCCAATAAGGGTTTAATTTCCAGAATATATAAAGAAATCCTTCAACTCACCAACAAAAAGACAAACAACCTGATTAAAAAATGATAAAGAGACTTGAATAGACATTTCTCTGAGAAGATATACAATGGCCAAAAAGCACAAGAAAAGATGCTCAGCATCATTAGCCATTAGGGAAATGCAAAGCAAAACCAATGTAATTTCACACCTACTAGAATGGCTACTATTTAAAAAAATGGACAATTATAAGTGTTGGAGTGGATGTGGAGAAATGGGAACACTCATCCATTGCTGGTGGGAATGTAAATGGTGCAGCTGCCATGGAAGACAGTTTGGCAGATCCTTAGAAAGTTAAGCATAGAGTTACCATATGACCATGCAATCCCACTTCTAGGTATATACCCAAAATTATTGAAAGCAGGGACTCAAACAGATATTTGCACACAGATGTCCATAGCAGCTTTATTCACAATTGCCAAAAGATGAGTGCAACCCAAGTGCCCATCCACTGATAAATGAATAAGCAAAATGCGGTAAAAATACACAGTGGAGTACTATTCAGCGATATTAAAGAATGAAATTCTGATACATGTGACAACATGGATAAACCTCGAGGACACCTTGTTGAATGACATAAGCCAGGTACAAAAGGAAAAATATTGTATGATCTCACTGATATGAAATAATTAGAATATGCAAACCCACAGAGTCATAATCTAGAATTTAGATTATCAGGGGATAGGGTGGGGGTAGGAATGAGAGAGCTATGGCTTAAAATGTACCGAGTTTCTATCACTGAATTACATATTGGGGAGGGGGGCGTATAGCTCAGTGGTTGAGTGCACAAGGTCCTGGGTTCAATCCCTGGTACCTCCTTAAAAAAATTACGTATTTGAATGTGGTTTAATGAGGAAATTTTAGGTTGTAAATATGGTACTGGAATACAATTTTTATTTTTAAAAATCCATGGGACTATGCAACACAAATAGTGAACCCTAAATTAAACCATGGACTATAGTTAATAGTACAATAATAGAAATGTGCTTTTATCAGTTATAACAACTGTACCACACCAATCAAGCTGTTAATAATAGGGTGGTACATGGGAATCCTGTATTTTATGCCCGATTGTTCTGTAAATCCACAACTTCTCTAATTAAAAAGAATAATAACCCAGACAGAGAGGGACAAATATTGTATGATTTCATTGATAAGAAGTAGCTAGAATAAACAAATTCATAGAGTCAGAAACTAGAAGACAGGTTACCAATGGCTATGGTTGTGGTAGGGAATGCAAAGTTAATGCTTAATTGGTACTGAGTTTCTGTGGGGTGATGAAACAATTTTGGTAAGGTTGGTGATGGTAGCAAACATTGTGAATGCAATTAACTCCACTAAATTATATATTTGAATGTAGTTTAAAGGGGAATTTTGGGCTTGCATGTATGTTCCTAGAATAAAATTTTTAAAAATCAGAGGACTGTACAACACAAACCATGAACTCTAGTGTAAACTACGGATTTATGTATTTAATAGTATAGTGATAATAATATTGTTTCCTCATATCTAACAAGATTAAAAAAACATAACAAGACATCACACTAATGCAAATTGTTAATAATAGGAAAAACTGCATGGTGTAGGGGGGTCTATAGGAACTCTGTATTATCTGTTTGCTTTTTCTGTAAACCTACAACTTCCCCAATTTAAAAAATACATAAAAAATTAAAGGAACGAAAATTAATAATCCAAGGACATCGGGAAGATTGAGGATTAGAGAGGCAGAGGGTTCACTTCTCTCTAAGAAAAATAGCTACAGGACAGGCAGAAACTGTCTTGAAAACTTTTCTAGGGTTCAGGACACCAAGGGAAAGTAAGACATCACCCACAAGAGAGAGTGGCAAAGGAAAGAGTCTCAGCTGTCTGGAAAAATCCCATGAGTAAAGTCGCAGCAGCAGCAGCAGCAGCTGGTGCCCATCCCCCCACCCTGAGAGCAAACAGCACTGGATCCTCTGGCCCTGGCAGGCAGCTATGAACCCAGGGGTCCTCTTTCCCAAGAAAGGGGAGAGGGAGGGACACAGCCTATTTTGGCCAACAAACTTGGTTTGCTGCCTTGGAGGGGTGCACACTTCCAGTCTGGGCAGGGCTGAGACATTGTTTGCCCCGAGCACCTACGGGGAGCTAAATATCATTTGCATTTTCAAACACCCTCCCTACTGCCCTGGGACAGAAAAGGAACTATTACAACAGCTAGAAAGGGCAATAAATGAGGGTAGAGGGCCATTTATACTCCCATGCCTATAAAGTTTAGTTTTAAAGAATTTATAATTTTTAATAAAAAATATAAATTAACAAAATTGACTTAAGAAATTCAGGAAAATCTGGATAGATGAGTCATAGGAAATTCAAGGTTATTAAGTCATTACCTTTGAAAATAAAAGCCTTTTGGAAAGGTTTCCTCAGTTCTTTCAAACGTTCAAGGAAATATAAATCTCTGTGCTATAGGATATTTTTAGAGAACATTGCAAAACATGAAATCAGTGTTGAATTTTATGAAGTGTCATTTCACTGTCTTGAAATTATTTTTATGAGTCCATTGATTTGATTTATAGCATTAATAAATGTTTTAATAAATCATTTTTTCATCATTGTGGTGGAAGAGTCTTTTACTATACTCTTGAATTTAGTTTGCTGGTTCAACTGCACAAGAGAATATTAAACAGCCAATTAAAGGGGAAGGTTTGAAGAATTTTTATGGCATAAGAAAATGTTTATGAAATAAAGTTGTTTCCTTTATTCAATTTACCCCTCTAGTTTTGAAGGTTATACGTCTTAATTCTGTTCTTCCAGTACAGCATTTCTCAACTTTAAATTCCACCTTGTTTGACATTAATACTTTCCCCTAAAATGTTGATGTTTCCTAAAATGTGGTTCATTGACAACGGGTGGTCTCCAGGGGTCTAGTAAATGGTCTGCAGGTAGTTTCACAAAATTTTAGAGGAAAAAGTGATGAAACTATTTTCTTCACATACATTTAACCACTTTGAAATATAAGATTTAATAATTATTTTCATGGAAATCCTACCACATTTCAATAGCCATTGTGTTGTTTCTTTATTTTTAGAGAAGTTTTAGATTTACAGAAAAATTTACACATAAAGTACAGAGAGTTCCCATATCATCCCCCCACCCCATAGTTTCCCCTATTATTAACCTCTTACATTAGTGTGGGACATTTGTTACAACTGATGAACCAATATTGAAGCATTGCTACTAACCAAAGTCTATAGGTTACATTATGGTTTACACTTTGTGCTGTACAGTTTTATAGGCTTTGACAAATGTATAATGTCAGATATTGTATTCATCATTGAGTATCATACAGAACAGTTTCACTGCCCTGAAAATGCCGTGTGTTCCACCAATTCATATGTCCCCCTCCCCTCTGAGCCCCTGGCAACAGCTACCTTTATATCAATGTTAAAAGTTTATCCGTTGGGAAGCGGGTGTGGCTCAATCGATAGAGCCCCCGTTTACCATATGGGAGGCCCCGGGTTCGCTTCCCGGGGCCTCCTTGTGACGGCAGGCCGGCCCGCACGGCGCGGTGGGCTGATGCAGCAGGACCTCACAGCAAGGGGGAGATAAGCAGACACAGAGGAAACACACAGCGAATGGACACAGCAAGCACAAGCAGCAAGGGGGGGATAAATAAATAAATAAAATAAATAAATCTTTAAAAAGAAAAAAAAAGCTTATCCGTTAATAAAAGATAATAACTACAATAACCGTAAATCTGCTTTGGTCCTTACAATCCCCACTTAGGTTTGTTCATTCCTCAATCTTGAGGGATTTGGGATGATGTCCTCTCTGACTGCTTCCGGCTGAGAGGGGTCTTAGATATTATGGGACAGAGGAAAGGAACTGTTTTGCTTGCAGTTGAAGGTACACCTTGTTTGGGGCATGGGACTTGTCCATTACCATCTTCTTGTTGGTTGTCCAGGGCAGGCCCAAAGAACTGGAGAGGAGGAGTTGGCCGCAACTCTGCTGGGATTCAGGGCTCAACTGGCATATGAACACTCCAAAGATTTAAATCTCTGAGGAATATATTTAACAGGTATATTGAATATTGTGGGCTCAAATAAAAGGAGAAGGATTATGATTAAGGGAATTATAAATGAGTATAACAAGGTTGTATTGGGGGAATAGATTTTCATATATTCCCAAACAGGGCCCATAGAGGGGATGGTGGCTTTCATGAGGCTGTGTGGCTTCCCTATGGTGTCTGAACATCTCTAGAGCCCTCAGGAGCACTTTTGTTTGGGGCTTTGTTTAATGTGGAAGTTTGTGAAATCTGCCTGGTTAAAAAAAATTGTGCTTTTTAAAATTGTGCAAATACTGAAAGGACATAAGCCAATTCCTCTCAGCTAGTATTACATTAATAGAATTAAGTTCTTTCTCAGTTAGCTTATTTTCACATTGTTTGCATGTGATTGTTTACGTCTGCTTTAGTTGCACTTTGCTATTTTTTTGTTATAGCTCAAGTTCAGCAAAATAAATCATTGGGTCAAGAGTGCTATATTAAAGAGTAAGAATAGTAATTGACATGCTGATTTTAAGGTTTAAAAGGAAATGTAAAGACCCTAGAACAGTCCAAACTATCTTGAATAAAGAATGGAATTTATTTTATGGATTTAAACAAATGTTTTTATGATTTTGAATGGCCTTGTGAGTTACATGTAGTTATCTTGAATAACTTGAATCTGCCACTTCAGGACGGAAATACGTGGAAAATAAGATACCAGAATGTTTAATAAGACAATGCAAATAGCATACGGTAGAGCATTTGACCACTGTTGATGATTTTCTTTACTTGTCATGAAAGAAATTGACAACCCTGGCTCTGTCCTTTAGAAGTAAGGGCTCCCTGCACCCCTTTGGTCCTAGGACCCCCTGCATGTCCTCATGGCGGAATGCCTACTGTACTCAATTATAGTTTTCTACTAAGAGAACATGCTGTCTTTGTCGCTCTTCCTCTCTCCTCCCTCTGTTGTAGAATTCCAGAAGATTCTCCTTTCTCTAGCCCCAGAGCTCATCCTAGACCAGCACTCATTCACTTTAGGGAAGAGCTATGGACTAGAGTGGAATTACTGGTATTCTACTATAGACATATTGTGATTCAAGCAATGGAAGAAATTACAACATTGATGTGGAGCCAGTGGCCACTGGAGGTTCTGGGGACAGGGAGAGGGAAAAGTAGTTGTAATACAGGGGCTTTTTCACATCTTGGGAATTGTCCTGAGTGACATTGCAATGACAGATATAGGCCATTTTATATCATCATATAACATGCAGAACTGTGTTGGAGAGAGTGTGGTCTACAATGTGAACTATGGTCCATGCCTAAGGTCAAAGCCCCAGGATTTGTTTATCAATTGCAATTAATGTGCCACACTAACGAAGGATGTTTATGTGGGAGGGCATGGGAGGTGTGGGAGGTGGGGCATATGGGAATCCCTATATTTTCTGTGTAACATTTATGTAATCTAACTATCTTTTTAAGAAAATAAAAAATAAAAGAATAAAAAAGAAGTTGTTATAACTTTTATCTGGAGGCAAATGGGCTTGCTACCAGCTGCTCAGTGTGGGGGATAGGAAAAGGGAACCAAATGGCCAGCTCCTTTGAATCCTTTCATTAATTACCCCAGGTAACTGCCCCCAAACACCCTCCCCGCTTATGCTCTTTGTATTAGCTGGCCCTGAGCTGAAGTATGTCTGAAGCATCCTGAGAAAGGAGCCTTACTTCTGTGTGAGAATTTCTCAGTGTAATAAATATTTTGGGTGGAGTTTATTACTCTCTTTTGGGCTCGAGCCAGGAGAAGGAGCCAGTAGAAAGGAGGAGGCTGACAATAAGCAAGTGAAGAAATAATTCACAAAGCAAGTTCCCAGGGGGTCTGGAAAGGATAGAATTGAGAACTCAGGGCAGGAATGCAACACTTCTTCTGTAACTGAGGTCAAGAAGATGGGAGAACAGGGAGCAAAGATAACCATAGATAAATTATCATGGTGCTGGCACATAAAAAGAGCTCAAATACTCACTGAATTCAATAGATGTTACATAGTGAACAAACCAGCAGCCCCTGGTGAATAAGAAAAGGTGCATTGAAGCTCATCGCCCAGCAGCCAGCTCCATGGAAATTTTTTCCCCAAGATTTATTTTATTTATTTCTCCCCTCCCCACATGTGCTCAGTCTGCTCTCTGTGTCTGTTTGTTATGTGCTCGTCTTCTTTTTTAAGAGGCACCGGGAACCGAACCCAGGACCTCCCATGTGGGAGGGAGGCACCTAGTCACTTGTGCCTGCTTGTTGTGTGTTTCATTGTGTTTTCCTCCTTGTGTCTCTTCATTGCATCATCTTCTTGCGTCATCTCGCCGCGCCAGCCCGTCACGTCAGTTCACTGTCTTGCTTGTCTTCTTTAGGAGGCAACAAGAACCGAACCTGGGACCTCCCATGTGGTAGGCAGGCGCTGAACTACTTGAGGCACAACTGCTTCCCAGTGGAAATTTGATATAGGTATTTAGAGCAGGACGCTGGGCTCGGTAGGCATGCAGTTGACCTAAGAAGAGTTGATATCTTCAGTAGGCACCCTTACTTTAAAAAAATGGTAATGATTACCAAGTCTGCAGTGACGGCGCCTGGTTAGACAACATTCCAGGACTAAGCTGCACTAGCAGCATAATCCCCTCCCACCTTGAAGCATTTTTAAAAGATTAAAGAAGGAAATTAACAAGGAGTGAACAGTTAAGTGTCAGGCTCTGTGCCAAGTGCCTTAATACAATTTCATTTAATTTCTCACAAATGGGTTATTGAAGAAACTGACTCAGAGAAACGAAATACTTGCCAAAGTCAGGGGGGCTAGAAAGCAGCGCTGGGATTCAAACTCAGATCTGCCTGGCTTAAGAGTCCACTCTTTTCACATGCCCCAATGCAAAAGGAATGTTTAATCTCCAATAAACTAATGTCTTGTAAAAACGGGACCATTTAAGCACCTAACAGAGACAATGTCTGGGAGGGAAAAAAAACAATCCCACTTAACTGACTCTTTTCTGTAGCTCTATAAAGTATCTTAGATTTGTGGGTACTTTCAGAAGACTAACAACCTGTGGACGGCGCATAACTTTTTTCCCTCTCTCTAGATTTCCTCTATTCTGGTGAGAAAGCCATTTTAAAATGCCTGCTATTTTTCTCCCTCTGAATTTGAGGTCCTCTATTATTTTCTGTTGTCAAAACTCAGACAAACCTTATTATTTTATTAGGTCATTGGATATGATTTATATGTCTCCTAGGAGGAGGGAATGTAGGAAAGGAGAGTCGTAGGACTTAGCAGCCCCGAGTGGACTGAGCTCACCGTTACATTAGCCTGCCTGCCCTGCACTTGACAGTTATTAATGCTTCCACGTCCTGCAGCTTCCAGCGTTTCTTCTTCTGGAATGCCAATTCCAAATGTTATTGTTACACTCTGCAACACTTTTTCCAAATATGCCAGTGGTTTCCATGTCTTGGATATAGTCCTGTTATCACCATTCCCTATTGACCAGGAAGCCCAGAATGGAAGCATGAGCCAGTTACAGTCTCTGAAACAAGCAACATTCCCTTGCTCGGGCCACATAAAAGTTGTTTTAAAGTAGGCAAGCATTGTGTGTTCCTCACTTCCCATTAACGTGACAGGCCCCATTTACCTTCATCAGTCTCATAACCCTACGTGGCTGGTTAGCTCTACAGGCAGACTATATGCTCACAAAACCAATTGCTTCTTGCTATAGCACTAGATGAGTAGGGGCAGTGAGAGATGTGATTTCCTTGTATCAGACAGAGTGTGCTAGGTTATGCTGAGGTAACAAATGATCCCAAAAATCTCAGTGGCTTACAGTAACAAAGATTTATTTCTCCTTCATATTACATGCCCATTGTGGGTTGGCCTCAGCTCTGCAAACATTATCTTCACTCTAGTATCCAGGCTGATAGAGCAGTCTCTCTCTGGAACATTAAGCCTATGGCAGAGGGAAATGAAACATGGCAAAGCATAAGCTGGTTCTGTTTTTTCAAAGATTTATTTTATTTATTTCTCCTCCCCACCCTCCTCATTGTTTGTGCTTGCTGTCTGCTCTCTGTGTCTGTTTGTTGTGTGCTCGTCTTCTTTTTAGGAGGCCCTGGGAACCGAACCTGGGATCTCCCATGTGAGAGGGAGCTGCCCAACAGCTTGAGCCAACTCCACTCCCTGCTTGTTGTATCTCTCATTGTGTCTCCTCGTTGCATCATCTCATTGCATTATCTCATTGCATCAGCTCACTGCATCAGCTCACTGTCTTGTTCGTCTTCTTTAAGAGACATCGGGAACTGAACCCAGGACCTCCCATGTGGTAGGCGGACGCCAAACTGCTTGAGCCACATCTGCATCCACAAGCTGGTTCTTAAGATATCTATCTCCCGTTTCACTAATAAAGCAAGTCACATGGCTACTCCTTATATCAATGGAGAGGGAATATAAAATCCTCCTGCAGGGAGCAGCAGCCCACGGAGGGGCAGCAGACATTTTGAACAATAATAAAATCTATCACACTCAGTTTGATGGAGACCTGTTGTGACTTCACCAAATTGCCTTAGAAGGAACGCCATCTCTGGAGCCCAAGTCTCCAAGACTGTTCACAAGCTTCAGCCAGGGCAGCAGGGACAAGTCCATTTTCTCACCTGTGCCTGCCATGTTGAATTTCGCTCCTCTTGCTTTGACAGATGACATTGGTTTCCTAGAGACTCCCTGAGGTGGGTCAAGTGGTTACTCCTGGTCTGTGTCATTCCTGGGCTATCTGATCCCATTACCTAAAGAGGCAGGTCTCAACTCTTCCACAGCCCCTGGGATAGAGTAGGCAGGGAAGCTCCTCTACTGGAGCCCCACATTTGTGTCACAGAAGGACACTGTACTCTGAGCCACTTCTTCTCACAGCCTGTTAGAGACCAAATTAGATCTCTTTGAAGGAATACATTAGGACCCATCTGTCCATTCAAATAAATCATTGACCTTCCTTATTCTGTCCTAGCAGAAGGGAGTTCAAAACAGTTGCCTCCATGATAAATCTTTTCCAATTTAATAGCATAAATGTTATGGTGCTTGTTTTATGCTGTGATTATTTCTGCATTGAAATGTACAGGACTCAAGAAGATAATGCTGTCCTCGGCTCTATGAGACGCGTATGAAATAAAGAAGATTTAATGATTTGAATTACATTAATATACAGAAAATGCCTGTGCAGTAGGTTTTTCTTCTAAATGCTATTATTCAAAATCTAGTTGAAAACCATTTCAAAGGAGTTAATCATAAAATAATTCTAAGTACACCATTTTGGGGCTGCATACACACACACTAATTATAAATATATGTAGTTAGCTAAATAGCTAACACTTCTTGAGTATTAACCATTTATTACTCATGTAAATCAGGAGGGCAAAAAAAGAACCAACTTGGGTCTTGATATATTAAATAGCTTATAATTGCTGTACCATTGTAGTTGAGATTTTAAATTCACATTAACACGACTGTTATTCCTACATTCAAGAAATTTTAATTGACTACCCACCATGGGCCAGGCACTGTTGCAGGCATAGGGGATACAGCAGAGAATCAAACTCAAACATATAAAATCCCAGCTGCCATGGGACTTATGTTCTGGTGGGATAGGGAAGACAGTAAACATGATGTATTGGGCATCTTCCGTAAGCTCCTTCCAGTCCACTGTCCATCTTCTCCACCCTGATCTGCAGCCCCGCGAGGCCATCTGTATTCCCTGCCTTGGCAAGCACACTTGCCCTCTTGCTTCTGCTTAGATTTGGTCAATGGAAGCCGCTTACCAGGGATCAGAGAGCAGGAGAATGGAGTTGGAGTTCATTCATCACAGGATAGCTGCATCCCCCTCACAAAGGTAGCTCTCTCCGTGCTGCTGTCCCCTCTAGATTCTAGAAACTGGAATCTTGGAGTGGATTAAGAACTGAATATATGCCCCTTCCAGCCTGAGGGCGGCAATGCCTTGCCACCACCAGCTTTGCTCTGGCCCCAAGGTACGAGTAGCCCTTGTTGGACTCCCTAAACCAGGGGTTCTTAACCAGGGGTCCACGGAGCCTGGGGTCCATGGAAAGATTTCAGGGGGTCTGTGAGCTTGAATTGAAAATTCAAAAAAACATTATTCTTGTGGGAACGCATTGGTGTGTGTGTGATATATTTATTAAATTATACACAGTGTAGTGTGGACTTAGTATAATTTTTATTTTGATGTAGCATATTCTGAGTGCAGTGGATAACCTGCACTTAAACTGCCTGCAATAAGGTTGGTGAGGATGGCGGAGATGGTTTTATAACACCATGGGAAAACTCGAATTTCTGAATGTTTGCCGAAAATGACCGTTTGAACAGATGTTGAACTGTGTTAGGTTATCAGGTATTGAAATTGTGGGAAAGTCATAAAACGTAATTTTGAATCATCTTAAAATTTAATTTAAAGACATACCAATGTCAAGTGTCATAAAACTATCTGCCACTACAGTCTGAGAAGGGGTCTGTGGTTTTCACCTGACTGGCAGAGAGGCCAGTGGAACAAAAAAGGTTAAGAGCCCATGCCCTAAACCTTGCCCACAACTTTGTTTATAGTACTTTTGTATTGGTCAGGGTTCTCTAGGGAAACAGAATCAACAGGAGATATCTGTAAATAGTTTGAGATTTTATAAAAGTCTCTCACATGACCGTGGGGATGCACAAGTCCAGGTTCCGCAGGCAGGCTGCAAACCAGGGGCTCTAATGAAAGTCCAATGAAGGTTCTTGATGAGTTTCTGGGAGACGTTGGCTGTCTAAAGACAAGCTGGAAAATTCTCTCTGAATGCTGAAATCACTTCCCCTTTTAAGGCATTCAACTGATTGTCACTCATTGCTGACGGTAATCTTCCTGGTTGATGTAGATGTAATCAGCCATCTATGCAGTAAACTCACTGGTGACTAAAACCCATAAATGTCCTTGTTTTGCAATTAGCCCAGTGCTTGCTTGACCAAACACCTGGGCACAGTTACCTGGCCGAGTTGACACATTAGCCTAACCATCACAGTTTTCATTACATTCTCTTCAAATCACCCAGTGCAAGGATGCTCTGCTTCCTGCTATAACCCTGAGAAAAGCACAAAATAAAAAGTAAATTATAGGGAAGCGGGAGTGGCTCAGTCGATAGAGCCCCCGTTTACCATATGGGAGGCCCCAGGTTCGCTTCCCGGGACCTCCTTGTGAGGGCAGGCCGGCCCGCGCAGCGCGAGGGGCTGATGCAGCGGGACCTCACAGCGAGGGGAAGATAAGCAGACACGGAGAAGACACACAGCGAATGGACACAGCAAGCACAAGCAGCAAGGGGGGGATAAATAAAATAAATAAATAAATCTTTAAAAAAAAAAAAAGTAAATTATATAGTCAGTTAAATGTTGATAAGTTGTCGTTGAGGAAAACAAAGCAGAGAACAGAGATAAGGAGTGCTTAGTCGGGGCAATGGGTGTTTTTTAAATAGGGTGGTTAGAGAAGGCCTCATCAGTAAAATATGACATTCTACAAATTTGCCTGACTCCCCAGTAGAACTTTCAAAGACAATCTTATAAGGAATCCCAAAATCTAAAACCTAAAAGAGAGAAGCATCCCAGGTTGAAGCAGAAGTACGGATGGGGTGAAGGCTCAGAGCGCTCCCACAGGTCTAGCCCCCCACTCCCAGCAACCCTACCCAAACTTATCCACCATACAGACACCCTTGGCTTCTTTTTATTTTTTTTTTTAGATTATTTATTTATTTACCCCCCGCCCCCGTCATCTGCTCTCTGTGTCCATTTGCTGTGTGTCTGCTTGTCTTCTCTTTCAGGTGGCACTAGGAACCGATCCTGGGACCTTCCAGAGTGGGAGAGAGGTACTCAATCTCTTGTGCCACCTCAGCTCCCTGGTCTGCTGTGTCTCTTATTGTCTCTCCTCTGTGTCTTTTTTTGTTGCATCATCTTGCTGCGCCAGCTCTCTGCTTGGGCCAGCACTCCTGTGCGAGCCAGCACTCCTGCGTGGGCTAGCTTGCCTTCACCAGGAGGCCCCGGGAACTGAACCCTGGACCTCCTATATGGTAGACGGGAGCCCAATCGCTTGAGCCACATCCGCTTCTGCCACCCTTGGCTTCTGAAGTACTCTTTCTGACCTCGGGCCTCCGAAACACACAGAACCAAGGCTGATACAAAATATTCAGTTCTAAATACACTCCAAGTTTTATCCCATATCATTCCAGAGAAGCAGAAAATTACTCATCTCTCCCTCAGGGAATAGCTTTTGAAGAACCATGACTTAACATTTTGTCCTCATCGCTCCCTCACACGCTGCTGAAAAAAGAACTGCCTCACCCGTATCCGTCTTTTCATCTATATTTGTAAACTTGACATTAACAATCTTGTCCATATTTTGCCCAATGTCTTCTATATAAAATCCAATATGATAAACTATCTCAGGTCTTGAAACCAGGAAAAGGTTTCTCCTGATGAATTGCAATGTTTCCTTCTACTGAACTATAAGAAATGTGTATCCATCATGTTTTCCTCTTGGCATTGGCTGACAGGAAACTCGGAGCTAAGTGTGCTAAATAGCTATGGCTTTTCTCAAAAATGGTTTTTTTTTGTAATTTTCTTCCCTAGTTTTTCTCTTTTATGGCTTTTGATATGCTTTATTTTATTGTATCTATGATTTTCTTATAGAGGTAGGTAGGCTGTAAATAAATATTATAAAGCAATCTAATTGAAATCTTTTCTTTTGATTTTGGTTGAGTGCATTTCCCTGGTTATATCTGAACATCAAAATAATCTACAGAGAATGAAAACTAAAACCAATTAATGCTTTTTGTTTGCTATAATACTAAAATAAGCAATTTGACTGACATTTCTTTTCTGCTCAATAAACTGTATTTCTTCACTCATGAAAAGAAAAAAAAAAATACAACCGGATAATTTCTTGTGTACCAGACTCTGTACTCAGTATTGAGGAAGCAAAGATGAATATGGTACAGAGCCTGTCCTCAATGAATTTACTGTCTAAATTTGAAGTTCTTTCACAGTCTCAAACTTTTCTCATTCAGCACCAGTATTTATTTGTAATTAAAAACTAATTTGCAAAAGAATGTATTTTATAAAGTAAAATTAATTTTCCCACTTAGCTCTGTTCTCTCCTGCTAATAGATATGGATGTAAAAGAAATCAACATTCTAAACATTCTATAACTGTAGCTTGCCCCAAACCAAGTAAGATTGTTTTTCAAATATTTCCTGCAATAAGCATTTTTGGAGGCCTGCCAAATGCCAGAACTTCTGACAAACCACCAGGGCCATGGTGCTTTACCCCTTGATCCATCCCACACCACTCAATACCAAGTCCTTTTAAAACATTTAAAATCAATATTTGGCTTAGAAAGCCTGAAATTTATTCACCTAACAGGTCAAGCCACCTTTCTATATCAATCATAATTCCTAGTAAGTTTTGTAGCTTTCCAAGCTTTGTGTATAGCTTTATGCCATGGACTCTGACAAAACTTTCTATCAAGGCACTTGAAGACTTCTAGGTCACAGACATAACCAGCCCCAATGAAGCTCTGACTTCTATAGCATCCATTCCATTAGCAAATATTCACTAAGCACCTACAGTGTGCTAAATCCTGGCATATAAACTGGTAAACAAGACAGATATGTTCTCTGCCCCCATGGATCTGAAAATTTAACAGAGAAGACAAGCATTACACAAGTAACTCCAAGTGTGATGAGTGTCAACTCCATGAGGGCAGAGATTTTTGTATTGCCTTCACTGCTGTATCTCCCATGCATACAACGGTGTCGGGCATATAGTAGCGGCTCAATAAATGTCTATTGAATGACCGACTGAATAAAGGTATGAAGGGCAAGCACAGAATGCTCTGGGAATATATGCCAGGGGGACCTCACCTACTCTGGGGGCTGGGGAAAGTTACCCTGAAGAAATAGCATTCCTACTGATATTTAAATAATGAATTGAAAAGCTGCCAGGAAAAAGTGATACAAGAAAAGGAAAAACCTTGCCATAGGTCCAGATGTTCAACTGAAGTTCCACTGAGGACAAAATGTTAATGAATAAATAACTAAATACCCAGAATGGCTGAAGTTGATAGAGCATGGAGCAGAGTGCAAGGGATGGGGCCAAAAGAGTAGCTACAAGCCAGCTCAGTTTCACCAACCAAGCTACGGCTTTTGTACTTTATCTGGCAGGCAATAGAAAATCAATGAAGTGTTTCAATAGATGAGTGACATGATGAGATTTATATTTCTACAAGATCCCTCTAGCTTTAGAAGTCTTTGTAGCTGATGCTAAAGAGCAATGCCTTCATTCTCATCATCTTCCTTCTGTCCTGAACTCTTGGTTCCCCCTTTCTGTTTGCTCTACAGTGTTCTGTCTTTAAGACATATTTGATTAAGTCAAAATCCCATGACCCTCCTGCATGCCCAACTTCCCCCTCAGAGAAGGCAGCATCATTGTCTCCTCAATAGGGACTTTGAAACAAGTGTTCATTCATTCATGTTTTTTTCTTACTCCATGTACTCTATCATTGATAAACATGCCATATCTTCCTTTACAACACCATATATATGTAACTTATATCCCAGGGCTCTCCTCTCTCCTGTGATCATTCAATACCCATAATGTCCAAACAAGCAAATTTAAGCTCCTAAGCCTCAGAAAATCCAGAGCCCTGCACAATTCCTTCTGAGAGTACTCAGGAAGTGCACACATTTTTCTCTTGTCATTTGTTTCCTCTTATTCCGAACTGCTGCTCCCCAGATTTCCCTAATCACTTCTGGAGGTCTTATCATTTTTATATGGTACCCCATCACTCTGAAGGACCACGTTGCCTCAAAGCACAACTGAAGACTTAGGAATGTATTAGAATTGCAGTGAAAAAAAAGCAAGCCTATATTTAGGTATCAGCTCTCATTGCTATCACTCCTACTGTCTGCCCATCAGCCATCACCTTAAAGTGGGGTCTTCCATTGGCAGTCTTCTCCTTAACCCCCAGCCAGCTGCTATGTTGTTAGAACAAATGTCAGTTCAAATGAGTCTGGCTCTCGCCCAACATCTTCTCCTGTATCCACAGCCCAAACATTCCTTCCTCCTTACTCCCAACCAGCCTGGGCTAAACTAGGTAGCCCGACAATAGAATGGCCAACTTATTCCAACTTACGCAGCTTGGCAACAGCTGTTTACACTACTAGAGGGGGGAGTTTCACTCCTCGTTTCAACCTTTCCCTTCCAGATGAGTCTCTAGGATTTACTGACTTTTGCAAACCAAAAGGTCCACTGAAATATTTTTCCCAAACTAAAGAGAAATGTTCTTCTGAAAGACAATTCTGCTACCTCCTCCTAAAACACAGATATAGAGGCAGTTTTTGAAATAATATTTTTATTCACTCCATAGATGTATAAATATATTTATTGGGGGGGGGGGTGAATTATACATCCATCCATGCAGCGTTTCTCAAATTTTCCAACGTAATTAATCCTAACAAGTAACAACTCCAGGAGGAGCTGGGCATGTTATCTCAAAGCAGCCTATGGCAAGCACACTATTTCTCTGGAGCGTCATGTTTTGTCTTCTAAATTTCACATACATTTTTGCATTCCACTGCATAATGCATCCATTAATTTAATATGTAACAATAAATGAAACATATTTAAACCTAGCCATAATGCTATAAGTGGGATCCAAAAATTTCTATCACGTAAAATGTAAGATTACATTATTCCAAGATTATTGAGGGGGCAGATGTGGCTCAAATGGTTGGGCGTCCATCTGCCATATGGAGGGAGCTGGGTTCGATCTCCGGGACCTCCCGGTAAAATAAAAAAATATATATACAGAAGGCGCATGGGCTGCCAGGCTCTGTGTGCTGGTGAGCCGCCAGGCCCCAGGAGCCATGCAGCAAGATGATGACGTAAAAAGGAGAGAGACAAGACGAGATGCTCCGAAAGCTCCGAAAGCTCCGAAAACCAGGAGCCGAGGTGGCGCAGATGGCTAGAACACCTCTCTCCTACATCGGAGGTCTTCAGGATCGAATCCTGGTGAAGACTGGAGGAGGAGGATGAGAAGAGATGAAACAGACACAGAGAATTGCCCAGCGAATGGACACAAAACAGCAAATGGGGAAGGGGGGGTTTAAAATGGATCAAGTAAATAAATAAATCTT